>JAVQKC010003162.1:0-24338 GCA_036025475.1 Philypnodon macrostomus
AAAAGTCTTTGTTGGATCGTTTTCCAACTGTTGCACACAGGTACATATCATGAAGATGCAGAACTGGATTGAGTTTGGTACATCTTCGATAAATGACAATTAAGTAATTCACTAATTAATAGTTTGATGCACTTTTATTGAGCCAACTAGGCCTGTGCTGAGTTTTTTGATTTGTCTGGATGTTTGTGAATAATATTTTTGCCAGATTTGGAAAATTCCCTAAAACTACATTCTTCTTTCAGTCTATAGGGGGCGCTATAGAGGTAACTGCCATCATATTAGTCAGATGTGTTCAGGGCTGGGAGATAATTCGGTATTTCAGGTTTAAGCCTAATCGGGCAAAGTATGTGCAAGTTAGAGGCTGTCAAATATACCTGACCTCCCAAATTCAACTTCCTGTTTGTTGTAGGGTGGGGTCATAATAATATTTTATGTTGGGTACACTGCGGAGAATCACTGTACCAAGTTTCATTGCTCTCTGCCAAAGTAAGTGTGTCCAGGGTCCTATAGGGGTCATAAACATGGGGGCGCTATAGCGGCATTCTTTATTGTATACACTAGTCTGGATCACTGTGACAATATTCATGAGATTGTGTTTATGTTCAGCAGGATTATTGGCTCAATAAAAGTGCATCAAAACATTAAATTGTGAATTATTTAATTGTCATTAATCGAAGATGTACCAAACTCAATCCAGTTCTGAATCTTCAAGATATGTACCTGTGTGCAACAATTGAAAAAGATCCAGCAAAGACATTTTGAGTTATTGCGTTCACAGTTTTGGCCCATTATTAATTAATTACTTAATTAATATTCATCAAAGAAGTACCCAAATCGATACAGTTTAGCGTCTTTATGGTATGTACCTGTGTGCAAATGTTGAAACTGATCTGGCAATACCAACGTGATTCCATAATATCATTGTTTCGACGATATAATTATGACAAATTGGTGATTTTACTATATAGTCAGATAGTCAACAAAAATGTTCGTTTTTTTTTAAATCAATTTCTTATTTTTGGAAACTTTCTGACTCCTGCCTTTATGCAGGGTGTCCAGAGATTGTGTATATTCATCTTATGGATTTTTAAAGACTATTTACCCAAGTTTTATGTGTCACAACCACCGCAGTACCTCCTCTTTACTCCAGTCTTGAGCTCATAAAGCCCATAGCTCGGTCATATGTGAATTTACGACCTGTCATAATAGTGTTTGGTGGTTGGAGCTGACGTGAGGCGGAAACAGTGGCGGTAAAAAGGCCGGACTCTGTTGGTGGGCCTTGGATTTCAATATCAAAGTCTGACCACAGAGCGGTATCCATTTTCACTATACGCTGTAGGAGACTTTCGAGACGAGATGACTGGGCTTCATGGAGCTTCATACCTAATCTACAAAAAGAACATCTAGATTACTTAAAATGACTTAAATTCAGAATATTAATCTCAATTTGAGTCATTTAACAAGTTTAGATTTATTAAACCTAGATTATTTGACTTGTTTAATTATGTTTTTATGTTTTTATTTATGTATTTATTTGTATCTGCCAGTGGACTCATTTATTGGTTTAGTATTAACTGGGCTGTTTTAGTCCAATAAAGAGTACATAGTCCTGCTTTAGTCTTGATTTAATTCTAATGATATTATAGAATCACCTCAGTCCGCAGATTGTACGTGTGAACTCATAAACCATTTGCCGGATCACTTTCAAATTTTATACACAGATACATATCATAAAGACAGCAAACTGGATTGATTTGGTTACTTCTACGAGGGATATTAATTAAGTAATTAATTAACGAATGCCTTAAACTGTGAACGCAATAACTCCAAAAGTTTTTGCTGGATCTTTTTAAAATTTTCTGGTCAGTTACATTTCATAACAATGCTACTAGATTGATTTTGGTACTTCTACGATGACTAAAAATTCATGAATTAACCAATGAATGCCCAATCAAGCAGTCAAATGTTGTGAGTATTTTGTGTTGTCATAAGTGTGTTGTGTTGATTTGTAGATGCACACATATGACTCACACTTTCACTAATTGTGGGAAATTCTTGCGTAGTGACTAAGACCCCTGAGTCACATCAACATCCTCTCGGCACGACATGGCTTTGAACGATCAGAGAGTGACAGGCCTGAAGTCAGTCAGTCACACAATTGTCAAACTTATGTAACACACAGAAGTAAAGAGCAATGATTTCATGCAGTATGTGTGATGTTCCAAGAGAGTGTTTTTGAATGTGAAAATGACCAGCCATGTTGCAAATGGTGCTTCAACAGTGATGTCTTACTCTATAGTGTGTAGGCTGTGGCCCCCTAAAGTTAAATCTTCTTTCAAAATACAAAACGTAGTCACCTATTTCAATAACATTTAAAACAACACAGTCTATCACCTATACATAGCTTTTTTGAAAAATTATATAGTTGTCAAGCTAAATTTATTTTCAGTTTGAGAATCACTGCTCTATATTCCTTGTACCTTGTTCTTGGTGGCATGGCCTGGCACCACAGTGGTTAGCACTGTTGCCTCACAGCAGGAAGGTCCCGTGTTCGAGTTCTTAGGCTTTCTGTGTGGAGTTTGCATGTTTCTCCTCTCCTCCTGGCTGAAGATCTAGAGATGGGTCCCCAGACGCTGCTCACTGCTCCTGACAGGTTGTCCCAGCAGCATTGAGGGATGGGTCAAATGCAGAGGACACATTTCCCTATGGGGACAATAAAGTGTGACCTAACCTAACAATAAAATGTACTATTGTGATTCCAGAGAATCGTGACTAAAAAAGCCAATACCGTCCCTAGCTGTGATTATGTTCCTTATTGAAGTAACCATGAGAGATGAATAGACACTTCATTATGTCATTATGCAGTTGCAAATGGATTAAAGATGATGTAGATATTACTGATTTTTGGGTGAGTTTTGAACTTATGTGCTTTTTGCTAGGACTGTACTTTTTACAAGGACTGTACATTGTAAAGCGTAACCTACCCAGCCCAAGTGTTGTATTTGTTCATCTCCCAACACATGTCTCACCTCTGGCAGACTTCGCTCTCCCAAACAAACAGAGTGGAAACAAGTGGTTAGACAGGCCTGTTATTGTGACCCGCCATGTTTGAGCTCTCTCTTGTACCTGCCACCTCTGACTCCAGGCATCTCGCGCCCTCCCGTCACGCTGCCACAGCTTTCACTTCCTCCGGTCAGAGGTCAGAGAGGTGGTCGGGGTCAGGTACCCCCCTCCCCATGTGTGGTCTGGTTTGTTTTAACTTGCCTGTGGTTTTACAATGGCCAGAATGTAGTTAGTAGGAGTTATGGCCTGCTTTGTTCAGCCTGGGTAGTTTACAATGAGGTTAAAAGATTAGGTTAAAAACACATCGAACTTCAACCAACAACTGACTGGCTGCTCGAAGGACAATAGGCTGTGAGTTGCCAGCCCTGAAGGACACACCTGGGCATTACTGATCATTATTCACCCTACTCATCCTGCTAAGGATACTACATATTGCCATTTAAACAGTTTTTTACACAGGCTGTGATGGCTCTAAATAATGCTCCTTAATTAATCTGATCTCTGACGAGCACTTTATTATTGCTTGTCTTTTATAGTTTTTAAATCTACCTGTTTCATGTATCTATGTCCTTTATTTATGTTTTGTCTAATGAGTGTTGACAGTATATTGAACTCTTGCAACTGTTTTTTTTTCTGACTACAAATGACAAATAAATTGAACCTTGAGTTGGTAGAGAGGTTGTCCTATAGTAGAAGGTTGGTAGTTCAATTCCCACGTTGTGTGAATCAAAACATGTCACACTAGCTTGCTAGTTTGATGTAGCTTGAGCTTCAGCCTCACTGATCGATATATACTTGGATTTACGCTTGTCTTTTCACTTGTATGACTTCTAGTATCGCCCTGTCCCACACCCACATTGCCTATGTATCAATCTGTTGGTGTTATTGGTGTTCAGGAGGTGTGGTATAGCTGCCACATCTCTGTCAGTCTGCCCCATGATAGTTGGGGATAGTTAACCATCATGAGTGTAAATGTGCAGTGCATGAATCTTGTGGGTGACAGGAACCATCTCAACAACTGTGGGCCTTAGATGGGCTATACCCTTTACAATAGCCACATTTATTTTGCTTTTTCTTGTTTGTTAAAGTAAAGTGGTTCTCAAACTGTGGTAGAGGGCATACTAGAATACATAGATACGTAGAATTTAATTTGTCCTTGGCCTCCTGATGTGTGGCCTATGGTTTTACAAGGACCAGCATGCAGTTTGAGTCTGAGTTATGACTGCTCTGTTGTAGCTGTCCAGGCTTAGTGCCAGTTCAACACCAAAATGCAGATAATTTGAGCCTGTTTTCAGCAGAAGGGCTAGTTTTAAAGGATTCAGGGGCTTTGTGGCTCAAATATGTTTGTGTTTCTGTCCCAGTGGTCTTAATTACTGGCTGTGCTGTGATTGGTCCAGAGTTTGGCAGCATTATACTGTAGTCCTTCAATATTACAGTCCATTATTGAGGGTGGAGGAAACATGTGATGTTAGTTACTTTGTAAAGATGTTTGCTTTAAGGTGGACCCTTCACACTAACTTGACTGTTCTGAAAAGTTATAAAGTTGTTACCTTAAAAAACAAACATTCCTGGAGTTGTTTTATTTTACATTCATGCATGTAGAGTAATGACCTTCACAGTAGCTCAAAGCTATGTAGAATATAGAGATGTGAAGCAACAACACCATGCTACTACTTTCTATTGTTTGCAGTGCCTGTATGGTGAGGTGGGTGTGGTCAGCAGGGGGAAAGAGGGCCTAATGTGACATACCTAATCCTATCCTTTTTAGCAGAAATAAAGCAAATGACTTTCATATGAAACAAGAAATGCTAAATGTAAAAAAAGTGCCAAAAACTAGGGATACCAATGTTTCATTTACCAATTTGGCCGATACCGATTCCGATACTGATATTCTGTAAACATGTTTTGTCTTTTAAAACTAAGAAATCTACATATACTAATAACAACGTTAATTGTATTTATTAATCCATAAATATTAGCTTTATTGAATTGTGTGAACATGAATTTAGACTTTTCTATATTAGGGCTTTCCTTACTCTGGCTGTTTGTTGATATCAGTCAAAATTGTAAATATCAGCCGATACTGACATTGGGCCGATATATATTTGTGCATCACTACCAAAAAACAAAATCCAAAAAGCTTGAATAACTTCATGATATCGTCCCTTTAAATGCTTGAAAACACTAAGTAAATTTGGACAGGCTGTTGACCTGGGCTTGCTATTGTCATGGTTGTCAACAAGACGTCAATTAGAAAAGCCAGGCTAAAGTTAGCATCAGTCAACAATGAACTTACAGCAAACAGAAGAGAGAACAGTAGGTTTGGAGTCCATAAATACATTCAGTCAGTCTGAGGGTCAATAGTCTCTTGGGTAAACTGCAATTGTTCTTTAAATAGTACAGTATGCTAATAGAGTTAATGGTTGTGTAGTATTTTCTGAGCATTTAACCATGTTCTAGTGTTGTTTCTACCTCAGACACATAGACAAAGTTGTGTTGTGTTTCATTCAGGCATATTTGAGTAATTATGTTGAGCTATAGTCCTGAAAACAGAGAGTCTCCTATAAGTGATGTGATTATTAGGGGCTAAACCACAAAGTGAGTCTGCCTGCTCCTGCACTGTCAACAAACACACTGAGATAATGCTGGTTGCCGCCACCATTTAACATCATATCTGATTGGAGAAGATGTGGCTGTGAGGGTGTCAAGGCTTTGTTTATATCCCAGAAGAAGTAAAACGTGGATGGAGGTTTTTTCTTTTTTTTTGGAAACCTTCAAAAACTGGCACAAATGGTTTAGTCCTTTCTTGAAACAGGAAAAAGTCCAAATGCAATCCATGAAGTCCAAATTGGAGCTCCACAAACAGTTTGTATTAGATAAATATTGTGTGTTTGATGTTGCAAAATAAAAAATGGTGACCTAAATATATGCAAAAAAAATACTGTGAAATGTACACAAAAAAAGCATAATTTAGGATCTTTAAACATGTCCCACTCATGTAGAACTCTGAGAACATATGTTTTAGTTACTGGCAAATGAACACAGGGCAAGAATAGGCCTACTGTATATAGAAACATTCTTAATTAGCATAGCCACCTAGAATCTTACTAGGCACAATTTTACCTCATTTTTATATGATTTTATATGATTGGCTGAAATTTTTATTCTAGAGTATTGCTTTTACAGTCTATGTTTTTGTGTTTTTATGTTTAACTACTACTATTAATGGATCATCAGTTACTATGAGGTAGGGGGGTGGGCAATAAGGTAAAAAATATGATATCACAATTTATCTTGATTCAGTTTATTTAAGTGAACACTGACATTGTTACAGTAAAAATGACAGTGAAGAGCAGAGCATAAATGAATGCACTGTATCACTATTCAACCATATTCACAGATTAAGCCAATTCTCATGACTTTTGATTTTTATCGCCATATTGCCCACCCCTACTATCAGGTAATATAAACTAAATTGGTTGTTTTTTTATGCATAGCCATTGTTCAGATTGTACCTCACCTAAGGCCCATAGTTGCTGGAGTAGGCTCTAGTCAATCACGACCCCTTATGGGAATAAGAGGGAAATGATTAATGAATTTAAATTGGCAGACCTTATTTGACACTCTCCATCTTCCTGTACTATGGTGTACTGGTATGACAGCTCCTTCACATTCTACAGCACACATTTGCACCCACACTTGTACAGTCTGTGGTGAGGTCTGGAGGAGTCTGTCTTCCAGGTGACGTTTTACAATGTTTACTTTTACATTAAAAAGGTATTTATGATAGTTTTTATCCACCACAGCACGCACATCTTCAATAGACCGCCCACGACCATGAGTGGCGTATTGAAGATGTGCGTGCAGCATGGCACACACACACAGTTCTTTTCCATTCATTTAGTAAAGCAAACTGAAAACATTATTTTGATGTTTTTATACACATAAATCAATTGTTGTTGTCAATAGATGTGTTAAAAATAACAGACAAGCATACACAAACAAACAGCTGTAGCCCTCTAGGATGTCCAGTAAAACCTAAAAATCAAGAAACGATCTTATTTAGCCTTTAGGTAAATGCTAATATGTATGCTAAATGGTAGGGCAGTCCTCCAACTAAAGGGTTGGCAGTTCAAGTCCCACTCGAAACTGTGCATACTGTCGCTGTTTCCATGGGTTAACACTTTGAATGAATCTGGCTGTTGTTGGTGTTTGGTGGTGGTTGGAAGGGTCGTACACGCAGAGGTATTGCTGCCCTGTGGCTCCAGAAGTAGCTTACCACCACTAGTGTGTGACTGTGGAAACTGTAATGCGTCTAGAAAAGCGATATATAAAACTGATGCACTACTATTATTATTATTATTATTATTATTACTATTATTATCATTTATGTTTTGTTAAGCTTTATTGATAGGACAGTAAGTGCCAGGAAACAGTGAGCCGGATTAAAACTCACAAAGCCGGGACAAACACTCTATTTGGGCCGCACGCTCTACCGACTGAGCTAAACCACAGTTCACTATTATTACTATTATTATTATTATTATTATTATTATTATTATTATTATTATTATTATTATTATTGTTGTTATTATTATTAAATGAATTGCTAACCATGCAAAACCAGCTTGTTTATTAATAATTTGCAATATTTGGAAGAAAAGTCTATTCAATAAGACATGGTTTCTCCTTCTCAACACCCCTTTCCATTAACCTGAAAGACGTTGCACTGGCTTTTTTTTTTAAATGCTTTTTGAGATATAGCCTTCATTACATTGACGTATACGTTTTCCCTATTGGTCGTTGAAAGACAAATGCAGGCTGTTTTTGGGAGGGCCTCGTCTTTGGAGAGAAGCATTGAGTGAGATTGATTATGCAACTCCAAAGTGCCACAGGGCAACAACAATCTGGAAGTGCTTAGAGTCGACTACGAACCACGTTGCTTCCTCGTGGCCAAATTGGAGGAGGCATGATCTGACAAAAAAGAATTTCAATTTGTTAGATGCATTTTTGCAGACAAATGATTCTCATGGACTTCCAAAAACACCCCCACGCACAGAGGTTCGTAGCAACAAGTTTGTGAATTGAATATATCCAACAGTAGTACTGTCTGCTTGAAAATATGTGTTTTGATTTTTATCTTATTTCATAAAGATTTGTAGCCCCAACTGCCCTGGGGCACACTCAGCGATGTAGCAGCGATTCTGTACCAACAACCTCTCCAAACACCAGGCACACAAGCACATTCAAACATAGGCAATATAGGTTTAGTGTCTTGCTCAGGACACAACTCAATATAACTTTTATTTATTGATTTTTTTTCCTGGCAAAAACAACCATGCACAGAAAACTACATAGCTTGGCAAGACAGAGGGACTCAGGCCCTGTCCTCACAGTGATGAGTTTAGGCATACCTGCAAAGGTATGGTTTTTGTCTCTGTGTGGACTCAGTCTGGTGACCATCCCCTTCACAGAGACTTCCTCCATTGCAAAACTCTCCAGGCAGCCTGATTATTCGATCTGCATTGACGCTTGCTTTGTGCGTTGCTTCAGTCTTCTCCAAAACTTTCAACATGGTGCACGGAAGTAGTGAGAGTTTGTTTAATTCATCAAGGACTCAAGATGTTATTAATATTCCCTTTATCAGTACACAGCAACCAGACGGCTTCACCATACAGAGAAAAAATAAACTGTTGAGGTGTATTGTAATGTTATTTTACTAAAATTAAGTTTTATAATACCCAAGACATTTTATTTTAGGCTTCCTTTATGGGGCCCTAAACAGCTGCCTACTTTTGCCTAATGGTAGCACCGCCTCTGGTTCCATGAAACCTCTGAGGTTTCCTTGCGGCTTCGAGCAATTTTGCATTGAACTCCCAATGATTTTGCTTTTTGATCTCAAACTATTTCGTTGTTGCTTCTTCAAGTTCGAACCATGTGCCGAAGAACAAAGCGCCGATTAATACTTTTGAAACCACTGATCAAGAGAATTTTCTGACCTTATCTCTGAGCAATCAAACAACTTTTCAAACCAAGAATGTTAACCGTGGCACTTATTTGTGATACTATATGAGCTGGTTGGAATTAGCAGATCTCGTTCATTCATCAAAGCGCCAGGGTCATTGTCTGGGGCGATGGGAACACTCACCCCAAATCAGTGCCTCGACCGGGGCAGACTCGCAAGCATAGTGTGGAGCTAATGTGCAGCAACTACACCGCAAGGGGGGAGAGGGGGTTTGAAGGACAGCTGAAGGCTGGAAGTGCCTGTCTCAAATAGTGCTACATTCACTAGCAAGGACCACAACACAACCACTATGTACATTGAAGTGTTTCATTAATGAAATAGAATTATGATATTTGATCGATTGATGGAAGATGGTGTGGGGTGAGAGACTCAGTATGGGGGTTTCGTCTCTGGATTTCTGGTCTAGCCGACTAGGGCCAGATCAATTTGCAAGGAACTAGAAGCTGGAAGACAAAACATAGACCATTGAAAGGAGAGAGAACACGGACAAATGGTACGAGATGCTTCGGACAGGTTTAAACACGACTTGTGGGTAAATTTGAGGTGTGGTCAAGGTGAGGTGAAGGTGTGTAGCTGAGGCGTGGTCCTGTTCCCGTACCTGCGTTAACAGAGTAACTTCATTAGGGGTGGGCTATATGCTAAAAATATAATATGATTAAGCCACAATCACAAAGACTACTGTTACCAATGTCTTGTACATGTACATCCAATCCACTGTTCCTCATAATATTTTTATTAATTTGAACACTGGCATTGTTACAGACGGTGAAGAGAAGAGTATAAATGTGTGTGTAAGTGTTCTTGTTGGATCTTTTTTCTCACATTTTGGCCCATAGTTACCCTCGTAGTATCTGTCTGTCCGTCTGTGAACGACTTTACTCAAAAACTGCTGAACAGATTTGGATGAAATTTTCAGGGAAGGTCAAGAATTATGACACGAGGAACAATTGATTCAATTTTGGGAGTGATCCTGATCATGGTCTGGATCCAGGATTCTTTCAAAAGTTGTGTCTGTGAAGATGTGGCATGAGGAGTCTTTTGTCCTATTGAAAGATAAAGTATCCACAACCCTTGGGAGCTTTTCTTCTTTCTATCAGTCAGTCTACCTCACATGCCAACAACTATGAAGATGTAAAAAAAAAAATTGTATTGTGAAGTAGACAGGAAATGGTGGATCCATATTTTTGAATTTTTTTGTGATGAATCAAATTGTGTTTTGAGGAATTATGACAGCTGACTGTGGATCTTATTTAACTATGTTACCTCTGAAATTGAATACCACTTGATCAGAATAAAAGCCTCTTTAAAGGTTGTGACTACTTTAGTATGCATTTCCATATGTATATGATATGAAGTTTTTCATGAAACTCATTTTAGGGTAGTATTTGAGTTCCAATGCTGGTATTGTAATACCAATGGCACTGATCTAACCAGGTCTGTAATACTGATCTCACAGCAGAGACACCATGAATAAATTCAATCTGTAGTCCACTAATACTCACTTTTAACTAGTTCAAACCGCTCCCAACTGCATTTTAAACTGGCGTTAGCTCGGCTTGGGAAGTTATATCGTAATGTTTGAAGTGAGCTGTGCAGATGATGTCAAAGTGCATCAGGTAAAGAGGCCAATGACTAATAAAGCTTATATTCATACATGATAATACAGTGGCTGCTTTATGCTGATGGAGCAGCAGATCGGGATAGACTAGGTTGGATGACACATGGGGTGGGAAATATGGCGCTAAAAAACGAATTGTGATATGAAGTTATGAAAATGGGCTTAATCTGTGAAGATGGTTGAATCATGATACAGTGCATTCATTTATGCTCTGCTCTTCACTGTCATTTTACTGTAACGATGCCAGTGTTTGTAATATGTATATCATTTTAAGATGTATTATGATTAACACTGGATGGATTTGATGTTCACTGAATTTGTAGGATGGGATGGATCACTTGGACCAATATCAGTAGATCTGAAAAATCTACTATTACAGAGTATAACAGGCCAGAATATTACCCGTGTTGTTTTCTGTTGCTTGTGGCTTCAAGATTCTCTTTATAATGCTTTTTTCACATTTCACTTCATTTCATTTTGGGTACATTTATGTTACCATTTTATGGTTTGCAACATCAAACACGCAGTAATTAGGTAATCAACACCGTTTTGTGGAGCTCCCACTAGAACTTGATAACAAACGCTTGGATTAGGAACAAACCATTTGTGCAAGTTTTCAGGGGTTTCCATAAAAAACCTCCAAATCACTTTCTTCTTCTGGGATGTAAACAAAGCCTTGACACCCTCACAGTCAAACACACATCTTCTCCAATCAGATATGTTGTTAAATGGTGGTAAGCTAGTACAGTAGCAACAATGCTTTCTCTATGTGTGTTTCTTGACAGTGCAGGAACACTTCTTAGAGAGGAGTGGTTGACCCCTATTTGTTACATCACTAATAGTTGAATCAGTTTTCTGCTTTTGGCCTGGATTGTCTATAGCTCAACATAATTAAAACATGCCTGAATGAAACAAAACACAACTCTGTGTATGTGTTTGAGGTAGAAACATTAGAACATGGATCAGAAAAGTTGATTTAGCATTATTTAGGACCTTTAATAATTTCAAAATATGATGTCATGATTAGATGCTATGATTAAAAGAATGATCTGGCAATAGTTACTCACAGGTGGTTCAGCAGTTCCCTTTACTAACACACTCTCTGACCCAGGTTGGCCACTGGCTACACCAAAGCATCAATGAAGTTTCTTCATGTTATGGTCCACTAAACTAAACAACGTCTTTCAATTTGACTCTAGATGTTTCAGGTTGTCTTCTATAAGTAGAACAGACTGACCCTTCCAGATGGCACTATTATTTCAATTCTGAAATAAAATACCTTTTCTTTATCCATACTATTGTGGAAACACAGTCGGCCTTACCATCATAACAGCGAGAGACAGAACCGTGACCGTGCTTTGTTTTGACTTCCTTTTTATCCCAGCCCGATCTCTGCTTTTGTCCTTTTTACGGCCTTTTAAGAGCCAGCGGAAAGTGAAATCCTAGCCCGGGATGATCGCTCCGACGCGGGTACACGACGTTCCCATTTAAGGTGAGGATCGAGCCGGGGCTCGCTGTGTGGCTTCCCTTTTAAAACCAACTTAATCAGGCTGGAATTTGGGTTATTAGGGTCAGGGACACATGGGAAAGACCCACAGATGTGTCGCATCAGCGAGCTGTCCACAGCCACAACACTGGGTTATTAGAGGAGCAGGCTGGTGTTTAAGACAGGGGACTGGGAGTGAGCTAGAACAAAAACTATGCATGGTTCCAGTGATGTACAAGATCAAGTTTGGATTGAGAACAAGATAAAACCATACTGTTTATAGACTCAATCCAAGGTGAATGTATGAGGAGCATACCAGGGAATCTTGAGGCTTTTAGGGATTCACATACATATTCACATATAACTGGGAACCATTAGTTCTATCACTTTTTCAGCTCCTACCTGTTCAACAGCATAGGGATTCTTCAGTGATGTAATGATGAGCAAGGTCCTATATTCTGCAAAATTGACTTTTCTGAGCTTTTGATGATATTATAAAGTTTCTACCTCAAACACATTCAGCCTCATTCAGGCATGTTTGAGGAATTAATTATGTTGAGCTATAGACCTTTTCAAGAGCTGAAAACAAATTCACCTATAAGGGGTGTCACAAATAGAAGCAAACCACTCCTCTCTAGGAAGTGCTCCTTCCTGCTCCTGCACTGTCAACAAACACACCCAGAGAAGCATTGCTGCCACCACCATTTACCAACATACTGTATCTGATTGGAGAATGTACGTGTGTTTGGCTGTGAGGGTGTCAAGGCTGCGTTTGTATACCAGAAGAAGGAAGTGGTTGGAGTTTTTTTTTGGAAACCCCCAAAAACCAGCACAAAGTTCGTTCCTGTCTTAAAGAGACAACCGTCTAATCAGAGCATTTCTCATTGAGTCCAAATGGGAGCTTGTATTAGATAAATACAGTGTGTTTGATGTTGCAAAATGTAAAATGGTGACCTAATGTATCCAAAACAGACCGTGAAATGTGCAAAATCCATAATATATGACCTATTTTTGCTCACTGGCCATTGTGACTTACCCCTTTTAAAAGTTACTAGCCATTTAGTGTTTTCACTAGCCACAAAGGTATTCTATCTTTTCCATGTTAATATATGTTTTATTGTATTTTGTTTATTTGAATTTGAATGAATTACTTCTAAATAAGGGTTTCCATTAATATGGCATCAGGAGAAAGAAAATGTTTCAAATCCAACTGTACAGCGAGAATAAAAGTGTTATTTGCCAGAATTCAGATCTAGTGTTTGGTTGGTTGGCTGGTGTTCATGTCAATCACTGATGACGAGACAAAATATGAATACAAACACATTATTACCAAATATTATGTCATTTGTCTCCATTTGTCTGTGGTTCTTTGTCTAAGTTTCATAAAATATATATATTTTTATGTTTTTATTTTAAAACATGCATTTTCCAATCCTGTTCTCTTTTATTCCTAATTAATGTCCTGAAGATCTTTAATTGAGCATAAACGAAATTGCATGAATTTTGGCACAGTGATCCGGACAACTGTATATTTAATGTGCAATTACTGTCTCTATAGTGCCTCCATGTTTATGACCCCTATGGCACTCTGAACACACTTTGGCAGAGAGCAATGAAACTAACTGTTGCATTGCATTATTTTCTGCTTGTATGTATCAGTAAAGTAGAAGCCTATCAGAATAGTATATACAATAGTGTGCAGTGTGCCCATGTACAATCACATGCATTTTTTTGTTTCCAACATTTAAATTAGCTATTGTTCCATAGTTAACCCTTGTGTTGACTTCGATACTGACCCCTACTGCACCACACCGACAGAGAGAGGGAGCCACACATTTACATGAGAGCAGAGCATAGCGGGGTTGAAATAGAAATATCCACACCACATCTTCTGGCTGGTTCACATCGCTGATCTACACTAGTCTGTGCCATAATTTGTGCAAAAACAGACCTGGCACCTATGCACAGTTTGTGTATGTAACAGTGTTTAACTCCAAAAGAATTCCATTCCACCAATTTTTGGTCCTATAGACATCAATCACCTGAGTAAACTGCTCTGAATCTAACCTACAAGCCCAACTGAACCACACAGTTTACATTTTGAAGCTGCAACTCCAGAGAGACAGCGTCGGGCCACAAATGTGTGTAAACAAAGACCTTATGGATATACAGTATATCAACCCGACACAAGAGCAGCTCATCGTGCACAGGTAAAGATCACATCTGTCTCCTCCGTGAACAGGCAGTGTGGAATAATGCGGAAACAAAGGCGTGCTAATTGTGTCTCCGGTCATAAGGACACACACAGTTGTATTGGTCTAAAAGTTGAATGTCATGTGATCCCAGCTCACTCGGTCTTCCCCATGTGACCAGAGGTGGGTAGAGTAATTTTACTCAAGTAAAAGTAAAGTACCGTTACTTCAAAATAATGTTACTCAAGTAAAAAGTATTCATTCACATAATTACTCGAGAAAGAGTAAAGAGTACTGGATGAAAAAACTACTCAACAAGAGTAACTGTTTGAGCGTAATGTCAGATTATTGGTTTAATTTTGTTGTAATCTGGCAACAAAATTAAAAGTTAATAAACAGATTTTTATATTTTCAAAAGATAAACTTAAAAACATAAATAATATTTTCAAAAATTAAGGCACAAGTTACTAAATTTCCAATTTTTCACATAAAGCTGTTCTTACATGACACACAGAGGTGGGTAAATGTACTCTACTCTTTCTAGATTTACCAGATTTTACTCAAGTAAGAGTACAGTTACTTCAAAATTATTGTGTAGTAAAGCTACTCTATGGAGTACAATTTATTTAAAAAGTTACTCAAGTGAATGTAACTGAGTAAATGTAATTGAGTACTACCCACCTCTGCATGCCACACATTGTTTTTCTGAACATTTTGTATATAGTAGCCTATAAAACATCAGAGAAAGCACCAGAGATTGTATCAGGAAAAACATCACAGGCTCTCCCTTCTCAAGAGGTAGGATAAATAACCACGCACTATAGTTTAATTCCATATATTTTTATATTGTTAAAATCACAAACCGCAGAGCACAACATTTTTTAGGCTATTATCATTAATAGCCTGTGGGTCGTAAATGGGAGGGACATTTGTGCACCCACTGGAAAAACATAAATCAGCTGCACACAGGTGCATACCATAAAGATGCCGAACTGTATCGATTTGGGTAATAAAAATATTATTATGACCCCACCCTACAACAAACAGGAAGTCGGCCATTTTGAATTGAATTTGGAAGGTCAGGTATATCTGACAGTCTCTAACTTGCCCCCCGGCCCTGAACACATCTGACTAATATGATGGCAGTTACCTCTATAGAGCCCCCTGGAGACTGAAAGAAGAATGTAGTTTTTAGTTTTTTCAAAATTTGGCAAAAACTTCTTCACGAACATCCAGACAAATCAAAAAAGTCAAATAGCTCCTTCCCATGTTTGTCATGGTTTGGGGGCGAGGACTCTTAATTGCTCGTTAACAATATTAAAACCCATAGAAATCACACAATGTCTGATTAAGGTGCCCGTTGGTGACAGTTGTAGCAGACCTATGCGGCAGACGGCTGTTTCGCCGATATAAACCTTGCTGTCGGGGCCTAGTTTTTGACAATGTGGCCCTAAGAGAAAAAGGTTTGGACACCCCTGAACCCTGCTTTCTGAGGGCTCCCAGTTGTGTAAAAAAGAACTGAGTTACACAAATTGTTATGTTCACCACTATTGTTATAGGGTTTATAAGGCATCAATTCATTCTCCATTGTATAGCATCTTCAGAATACATTCTTGGTGGCTTAATTCATTTTAAGCTATTGTCTTCATTGAAAGACCAGTAAGCCCATCTAAAACATGTTATTACAACAAAGCTAATGATTCTTATTATACCTTCTTGTCAGGCAGGTTAAACAAAAACTCGCGATCGAAGCGTCCGGGCCTCCTGAGTGCGGGGTCGATAGAGTCAAGTCTGTTTGTAGCACCAATGACGACAATCTCCCCGCGACTGTCCAAGCCATCCATCAAGGCCAGGAGGGTAGAAACAATAGAACTGGCCAGAAAAAAAGAAAATAGATATTGTTACAATGAGCACAGTAAAAGGGTACAATTATGCACATTTAAAAGGGCATTCAAAATACATAGAAATTATTACCCTAAAGATTTTCTGAATGCATATGAATAATGAAAATCTATGCATTTTACAATGATTATTATTTTCTATTTCTATATATTATACAAATTCTAACCTTTGGTGTGACATGAATAATGTATTTGTCATAATGAGATCAAAAGCTAATGAATGTATGAATGTATGAATGTATGAATACCAATGTACTGGTACTGTTTATGTACAAAGCTAGTTGATCGAATAAACAGGGACACAAAGCTGGTTCAGATGTAAGTGACCCAGCACCACCCACTGGCAAGTTAAGTGATAGCAGCCGGAATAAACAGTTCAAAAAGTTCCACTAATACTTGAAAAAAAATTGCATACATGAACTGTCCAAACTTTTGTAAGTTTAAAAACAGAACTCTTCTGTGATGGCAAATGTTTTTTTTTTTCTAAAATAGTTAGGTATGCACCGATATCAGTATTGGCTCTGATACCACTTCACGTCAGTATGAAGATGCCTCTACCTAAGTAGATGGAGCTACGTCAGCTGTGTTCAGAGAGAACGATAATGCTCATTTCATTGAACAGAAGAGAGCCTTGGAAATGTGCTCCCGACAAACTCACCGATGTGCGCTTGGAGAAGAGTAGCCTACTTGCTGGCTCCCTTTGCAACAGACACGGGCGAGGAAAATCGCATAAATAAACAAATTATGGACAATATTGACTTTTTTACAATAAAAGCGTTCGCAATTTTCAAATCAGATTTTATTTTACAAAAATCTGTCTAATGTTTGCAGAGATATAGGGATAATTAGCTTCACTCAAAGAGATTGTAGTCAGCTGGCCCAAGGATTGAATCCACAATTTCCTTGCGATGGATGCATAAAGAAAGTTTGTGTAGTGCAACTTTACCATTATTCATACCTGTGTATCTGATCTTGCCGACTTGAACGAACTGGAGCCAAACCATCTATTTCATCAAAAAAGATAATCGACGGCCTCATCAGGTACGCCTAGTCAAATAAACACATCAGCCAAAAAACTACAAAATTAGACTCAAAACTGATAGGGAATGCTGCAGAAATGTTCTGTAGTGATGCCAAATCACCTGATCAAACAGTAACCGTAGCTGGCGTTCAGATTCACCGACCCACTTGCTGAGACAGTCTGCTCCTTTCCTCATGAAAAAAGAAACCTTCCTGTCCCCCTGGCTGCACTCGTTGGCAAGTGCCCGAGCTACCAGGGTTTTTCCTGTGCCTGGTGGGCCATAAAACAAACAGCCCCTGAAAAGAGAAACGAAAAAATAGGCATGTGACTCTTTAAGCCAGACTGCAAAATTGTAAATAAGCTATACTTAATGATATGTTGCCACCTTGGCAAATGTATACAAAAAACTATTGTATTGAAATGCAATACATTTACAACTTGCCCTTACACTTATAATATATAATTTTATATACATATTGTAGTAAAAATCATTTGCTTGAAAAAGGTACTACAAGGAAGTAACATCTAGGCTAAATTATACTGCAGGTTTAGGATTTTCAACCTTGTCAGGGGGCATTGGCCAATCACATACTCACATACAAGTAGGATCACTATTATCATATAATATATATGATATTAATGTATATCATAACCCTACTGGCTATTTGGGCTATATAGCCTGTCAACATTAAATGATCAGAGACAAAAGAAATTTCATAAATAAGATAAAGTTAAAAATTTGCGATTTTGTTCATTTTTCTGACTTTCCACAAGACATTAAAGTAACCTTAAAAGACCAAATTAAGTGTATAGAGCTTTGCCTGACCTGGGAGGCTGAATCTTGAACTTCTCAAAGACCTCTGGGTAAAGCAGCGGGAACACCACCATCTCCTTTAGAGACTGAATGTGATTCCTGAGACCACCAATGCTATCGAAATTCACCTAAAAACAAACATCACCAGTCAAATCAAAGTGTACCTAAAGCTATAGTCTGTAAGTTTATAAAATAAGACTATCTGACCCTGTTCTGTGACGTAAAGTAGGTCATATTTAAATCATTATTATTTTACATTAGTCCTTTCCCTGGCCTCTACAGCAACATCAAAGTATGTGTGGGTTATCTCACCCCTCAAAAACTGAAGTACTACTGGTCAAAGTGGTATCCCACAAAGTGATTTTATGTTGCTGTAGAGGACCGGGGAAGGACTTTACCTACTTTCCATCATAGAACAGGGTCAGAGAGTCCATTACAAACAAGAAACCTCCAAATAGAGCTTTAAAGGGTAAACTTCTTAATGTGCTATTGCCCTTACTGTGGTATCAAGATTCATGGGGTCCACATCTGCCAAACTTGCCCCCACTTTTCCTCGATCTCTCAGCACCCCACACGCCAAATCTTCAGCGGTCAAGTTCATCGGTAAACATCTGTGCACCAAATTGTGAATTGTGAATGAATTACAAATTGTATAAAGTGACCTTTTTTACTTTTCAATCAACAGACAACAAAAAGGTAGAAAATAAATCCGCAGCTGTCACCTGTTCCTGGCTCGAGTCATGCTCTTACTCTTCCTCCGCTCGAATCGTTCCTCGTCAGAAGATGACGTGGTGTCACTACTGTGAATGGCGTGTTTCTTCACCCTGCCAAAGTGTGAAAAATAGACTCAGTAGGATAGCACTACGCTGGCAGATTCCTCGCAAAACATTACAGCTTTGTAAGTGTCAAAAGACCGCTCCACATATTATTAGGGGATATTACATTAATGAAGGTAAATTTAGGGCACAGACCTTATATGGCTTCTTCTCGCTGGAGATCGGAGTGTATCAAAAAGTGAGGGATTGCTTTGTTTTCTGTTTGCAGGCACTGGTGAAAGAAAACAGTACTGGTATTAAAATTCCCCATGGTCACTTTATTAGATGCACTTTTCTATAGCTAATCAGACAGTCCCATGGCAGCAAATTAGGACCTTTAATAATCTAGCTGTGACTTGATGAAGTTCAACTTGAGCATCAAAAAATGGAGGAAAAGGCTTTGAAAATAATGCCTAATAAAGTGGCCTGTGAGTGTATGTTTTATGCAAACAAGCCACCAGTAAATACTTACCAATGGGTGGTGCCTGATATCTCTGCACAGTCTTGCGTTGCCTTAAATTATACGGCCTGTCATTTTCCTCTCCAGCCTCTTCTGCTTCATCTCCTTCATCATCATCGTCATCCTCCGCATCTTCCTCCTCTTCTTCGTGAGATTCTGAAAGTCACAAGTCATTAGTCACACTTTCCGTCTTGAAACTTGGAAAATAAGTTAAAGAGTTTAGAGCTGAATATAAATTTGGATCTATAAAGTGCAACTATGTTATCAACCTTCACTCCCATCTTCTCCCTCCTCTTCATCATCATCATCTTCTGCTTTACTCATGACTTTGTGGTGTGTGGGCATACTGTAGGTACTCCTGCGCAGAGACTTCCTGCGTTTTACCCGAGAATACATGTCCATGTTTTCCTGGAAGAAGAAAAAAAGAGAATCACTGTCAATTTCTCATTACATTATATTATATTATATTATTATTGTACAGTTATTTCAGCCCTCACCTCCTCCGTGTCTCCATTCCACATCCGAAGTTGTTCCACCTCGCGGCTCTGTCGAATGCTGCTGATGTTGTCCATTTCCTGGAGGACAGCTTCAGCAGTACTAAAAACACAAATTCAATACAAAAAAATGGTGGTCTAAATAAAGCATTGCAACTTGGTAATGTAGCTTTCTTTTGGGTTAATTTTGTTTTAACACAGATCGATTGTTAACACATAAATTGGGAAAAGGGATATATTTCGCTTTCAGGCAGTTTACAAAGTGAGTTGTGTGGTAGCTCTTTACCTGTTGACCAGCTGGTCAAACAGCAGGCTCTGGTTGAGATGTTCAAACTGGCTCTTCCTCACTCGGCAGCTCCTCTTCAGCTCCACATGGCCATTCATATGAGAGCGGTCCCCCTTCCCACGGTCGCTACTCCGGAGACTCATATAGGCTGTGGAAAGGATAGAAAATGTTATATAGTATATGCATTTTAAATCTGAAAAACTGAAGAGAAAAAACCTTACCATGTCCATTTTTCACAGGGTGTGAGGACATCCTATAAAAAAAGTAAACAAAAAGTTAAAATCCCCTATGAAGGTGTGATATATAGAGCTTGGTGTGCATTACATATGTGTTAGCTTGACTGACTGTTAAATCTACACAACAAGCTACAACTATATCATTTTGTAATCAATTGCTGAAGGTGCTACCTGGTGCGATAGGTGGGGATTTCCCAGCTGACCCTCTGACCCTTGGACCGAGGAGACGGTGAGGTGTCGCTGGAACTCCGCTCCGAAGCAGTCTGCCGCCGCGTCCTCTTGGGAGGAGGGGACCGCGGGCTACTGGGAGTACTCACATCACTACTGGGATCCTTCTAAAAAAGTTACAATAAGAAAATCCTTTTGGTCAATTGAAACAAGACACCTTCTTGAAAGTATAACCATTTGACCATTATGGTAATCCATTATTGATCCAATCCAAAATTGATGAATTATTATGTGCACAATACAGGTGCAAAGCCAAATACTGACAAATATGATTACGGGATTATTCTGTATTGTATCTAAAAATATTTAACCAGTTGGAGGTTTATAACAACAGGAAAGCCTAGTATCACGTTTAAAGAGACGTTTACATATATTTTATTACATATAATTCACAGAAAAATTACTGTCTGGAAATAAATATAAGCCATCTAAATAAAAAATACCTTATGCAGGTCTCTACAGTCACAATTATTACTAGTTTTACCAAGTAACACACACAGAGATAACTGGGGTAAAAATCAATAACACAAGACCTTGAGACTAGAGGTGTAAAATTCACTAGCAAAACGAGATGGCATTAATACAAGACAACAGCTTGTGCCCAACTCCTCAGTGTGTTCTCTGAATCATAACCCAACACCAACAAGACATATGCCCTTGATGCTCACGCCCTTCACAGCATAACTTTCCTGCTGATATCTCACTGTTGTCATAGGCAACTGTCTGCAATGTCTGCAATGGGGGTTCGTCTGACTGACAGATTTGTTGAAAGTGCAGGATGTACCAGGACCACATTATGTATGCACCGCACACGGGTCTATTCAACAAAACATCCAAAGTTTTATCAGATTTATCAGACATTTCTTTCCTCAAAACATACACAATAATATGGTGAAGTGACACAAAACACAATCTCTTTACAGAAGGATAACAAATTGAAACACCGTTGAAAAGCATGTCAGTAAAATAACAATTTCCAAACTATGTCAAGCGATGGTTCTATTCTTACCAACACGTACCGACTGACAGTGTTAAAATACCCCTATAAAAGCCATCCCACGAGACTTGTCTTGCATGACCCCAGTGTTTACATTTTGAGACAAAGGCTGTCAGCTTGCAGGTCAGTCGGCCGATCGATCAAAACAAAAACTGATTTGAAAGTAAAAACGATTGGCAAGTTGCAAAACCGCACCTTTTTATTGTTAAAACAAGAGACAATAGCCGTGTGGAATAAACAGTACGTGTATGTGGGCTTTCGGGTATTAACAGCAGAAAGTTCACCAAGTTCAGACATGTTAAAGTGAGGACATGAGCCAGCCAACTGTTGTGAACCTGGGACTCCCTTCCCCCACTGAGTTAGCAGTCGGGCTAGTAACCCAGACACGCTAGCCAAACTAGGCTTTATCTACGCTCCAAAAAGACAATATCATGCTAGTATTTTAAAGACCAGGACAGAACACAATGCTATATGTGCCCATTATAATTCCAGCTCTCTTACCATGATAAGTGAATTGGCCGAGACAATGGCCAAACAAGTCAGCCGGTTGGACACAAAGGGAACTCAACTTAGGGCTAGCAGAAGCGAACAGCGCTAGCTCGTGATTTGACAGCTGTGTATTACGTTAGACAAGAGTGTCAGCGGCAGTGATCGCTCATTTACGTGCCTTTAATGTGGCGCTACAGGACCACGTGGGTGTCAGTCCGATCCTGTATGTATTTTGATGCGGTCTCTGCCCTGTTTTGAGCCCCCTGAGGCCACAGCTAGAGCTACCTCGCCAACTAGCAGAGCCAGCTAGCTCACCGGCAAAGAAAAGAAACCGGCTTACATGTTCTTCAGAGTTCTTCTCCTTTCTTCCCGAAGACGACCGAGTCCTTGAGGAGATGAAGGGCACGCTACTCGTCCGCGAGCTCCTTGTGTTCACCATGTTTTTGCCTTGAGTCTGCCCTTAAAGAATCTCCCTAACCGGCTCCAAACACTGGCTCAGTGAGCGCAGCATCAAGGCGCCATTTCTCTCTCTCCGTGTCCGTCTGTGTGTCTCCGGCTCCCCCGCTCCTCCGCTCCCCCGCTCCGTGTGAGATATGTGCCTCTGTTTGGCAGGTGCACCCATTTCTGCTGACTGGAAAGCTACCCTTTAGGACTACTAACCCACTTCTCACACTGTCAATTTAATAACAATAATGCAGCTTTAAACAGAACATCCCCTTTTCTTCAGAGAAAGTTCTGAGTGTGGGTGACTTGCACTCAAACTGTCATTTACTATGGTCCATTTGATATTAAATATACCACACTAAACCAAACAGCATGTAAAACAGACTACAACATACATTTTGGGGCAAACGTACAGAGAGGTTTATATTTTGAATTATACAGTCATATGTAAATTATACAGTCATATGTAAATAATACAATCATATGTAAATTATTTGAAGGATATAGTTTCATTAAAGGTTTGTTTTCTTCTACCTCCCAGGTCATTTCTATTAAAAATAATTGTTAGCCTATGTATGAAAATGAATTGCCTATATATTTCTTTTAAATCAATTATTTACTACTATATATTATGCCAATAGATTGTATTGTTTTTGCCACTGCCACTCTTTTTTGCAAGTAATAATATTGATTATATAGGTATTATTGATGCTTTTTTTTAATTCCCGTTTCCAGTTTTACACTCCATTTATAGCAAACATGCGACAAATCTACAGGAGAATTGTGACTTGAATATAAACTTCCTAATTATAGACAGTTTTTGAAGTGCACAGTGAGTTTATTATTATTTTTTACCAGGACAGTGCTTACCTCAGCAGTTGTAACAGTGTCGTAACAGCAGCACGACAGTCGGAGTCAGAATACGGCGCTGCTGACATCACACGTACGTCTCATCAGCAGCGGTCGGAGCGGCGCTGGTGAAACTTATGGCTGCAGATGTGTAGCCCAGGATTAACCAAGCAAACACAGGCTGGTAAATCTCTTTGATCTTATCCTCACTAGATGCGTGTAAATGAATAGTCTGTATATATGTGTGTGTGTGTGTGTCTGATGGCTGTTACTCGAGGGCGTAAATCGTGTTTAGGCTCTTACGCCCACTTACATAATTAAAGATAACGCTACAGGCTGCTCTCTTGTTTATCGACAAAGCTTTGAAGGTGGATAGAACAAAATGAGCCAATTATTTTTTTATTTATTTTCTTTTATTTTTATTTTTTATTATTTTTTTTATTTTTTGGTTGAATATTGCTTTCAATTGAACCATATATGTAGTATGTAGTGTGATGGTACTGTATATTATTGCTTAGTGTCTGTTTCACTTCAAAATAGCGTTTGTTTCTGTCTGCAGATGGGAACCATAAAACATCATGATAGATTTTGACAATGTGGGGGGTGAGAAAGAAGAAATCTGGTGAGTGACCCCCAAAACACTATCACTATTCAGAAATTCACCGTAGTTATATAATAACAACTAACTTACTTGTGTTATTGGCTAATGTTTTACTAATTATATATTACAAAAATATACAGTACAGACCAAAAGTTTGGACACACCTCATTCATTCAGTGAGTTTTCTTTATTTTCATGAAAAGGCAAGAAATCCCCCTTATTAACCCTGACAGGGCACACCTGTGAAGTGAAGACCATTTCAGGTGACTACCTCTTGAATCTCATCAAGAGAATGCAGAGTGTGTGCAAAGCAGTAATC
>JAVQKC010003172.1:0-32051 GCA_036025475.1 Philypnodon macrostomus
GGTTTTAGACCAAAGTTTGCCGAATATAACAAGTTTACATGAAAATTTAAAAAATTGCACAGTAACAAGAAGACAGCACCAGTAGAGACCCATTTAGACAGTTTATCAGCAAAAAAAAAGGGTTTTGGGGTTTAGTTACTCTTTAAATACAATGTAATCATACAGGTTGATTAGTTTAGTGTCTTTAGTGTCAATTATTTAAACTTACACTGAACAATGCCTTTGTCTTCAGTTTTCTGCACCCACCTTCTGCCACTGCCCACTTTACTTCAACATAATGTCTATAAACTGAGCATAAATGCACTGACATCCAACTTCTTGACAAATGGCTTTCTTTATTTATGGCGGGAGTTTAGCTTATATGGCTAAAACGGCAAAAACGTAACAGACAGGAATGATGAATTTCACGTTTTTCAGGAAAAAACTAGTCACTGGTCAAGCATTTTAAAGGAGCCTTTATTATTCTCCTCCTTAGACAAGATCCCGCCTTGGGCAACGCATTAACTTAACCCATTGAAAACTCCAACTCCCATGATGCACTTGGAGCATTCTTCCTGGTACAACAATCAAAACGCGGAAACACAGGGCGTACAAAAACATTGCTGTAAGCTGAAGCGAGGATAAAGTTTTACCATGGCGCTTAAAAGACTACAGAAGGTAAAACCGTTTAATTCTGTATCTGCGTTAAAGAATATAGCGTTTTAATGTTAAATGTGAAAAGTAAAAGTTACGTTTATTTTTGACGTAAACGGTTGATTAGCTTTAGTGGGTTGAGGTCACTGTGAGGTACTCTTTAACGCACTGTATAGTTCGTAAGTTTGTAAAACGTTTATCATGTAGCCCACTGTAAGATATGTACAGAGCAGCAAACAGAAAGACTAGTCTATAATTTTACAATATTAATATAATAGCCTAACTTTAGCCGTTTTTACAGGAACTAAAAGAGCTTGAGAAAGACCCCCCAGCGAGGTGCTCAGCTGGACCTGTAACTGACGACCGTGAGTGTTACCTGGGAAACCTGAAATATATCATTCTTGAGTTGAATGCTAAACAGTAAATGTACTCCTTCCTCTTTTCAGTCTTTCATTGGCAAGCGACCATTATGGGACCGGTGAGTTTTTTCTGTAACATGTCTTCATATTTAGGCTAATGTCCAGTCTAAAAATGTAACCATCCTTACTAATTATCTTACTAACATAAGATATACATTGCAGAGTGACAGCCCATTCTGTGGCGGAGTATTTTTCCTTGACGTCCGCTTTCCTACAGACTACCCGTTTAAACCACCAAAAGTAAGATCATTTCAAAAAGATGAACTGAATTTGAAACTACGGATATTACACATTTGTTAATTTACCTGATTATTGTCTCTCTAGATAGCTTTTGTCACTAAAGTCTATCACCCAAACATAAACAGCAATGGTAGCATCTGCCTAGACATCTTAAGGTCACAGTGGTCCCCAGCACTCACACTATCAAAAGGTAAGTGTTAGTTCAGAGCACTAAAACAGCAGTGAATTGCATTTTCAATAGTTTGAATCAGTCAGAATTTGCTTTTTAGGAAAACGCAAGGGGGGTATTTCACTAAGAAATTAACCATTTAAATTTGTTAATATCAAATTGGATAAATGTATACTTTTACTGCAATAATACATTATTATTATTATTACAAAGTAATTTCAAAATGTACCTAAATAGTCTACTCATGCAGTTTTCCATTAATTTATTGCGTTTTTGAGAATTTTTTTAATTGTGTATTTAAATTCAACATTTGAAGGCCCGTAGCTAAACAAAAGAAGCCCACCCTTGAAAGGCTTGAGGTTAAAAGATTAAAGAAATGGTGTTTGTTTTTGGTAATTTGTTCACAAACCACGACTTGTTAATTAATGCTAATACATGCTTTTTTACCTGAAGCAAATATTGTCTTTTCACTTAATTTTCTTCTCAGAGTGCACCAGAATGCTTTTTTCCTGGGGCATGCCCTCAGACCCACCTAATGGGGTTTACTTCGTCACCCTTTTCACCCTTTCAGAGTTTGCAGCTGTTAAGACTATTTCTATGTTGCATCTAACATTTTAAATCCACCCAGGGGCAAAAAAACAAAACATGAACGTTTCTGGGAGAAGTATGTGTGTCCTCCTTTTGTTACCATGGGTTTTCTCTGTATTCCACCTTATTTTTATTGTTTTGAACAAAGTTTACATAATTTTTAAGTGGCCTTACTAGGTAGTCAAACAAGTGGGTCAACATGACACGCGCATGTTTTTGGGTGGTGGGAGGGGTCCCTGGTGGAAATGTATTCCCTAAGGCCCATAGTTGCTCATTACTGCCTGTTGCTTTTTTTTGCAGTTTTGTTATCGATTTGCTCTATGTTGTGCGACCCCAACCCAGATGATCCGCTTGTTCCTGATATCGCTCAAACTTACAAAACAAACAGACAAAAGTATGTACACAAACATTTGTTTTATTTTATTTTCTGGTACAAGGAGTAATGACATTTCTCTTTCCTTTTTAGGTACAACGATACAGCTAAAGAGTGGACCCGAAAATATGCCATGTGAAGAGAAGTTCACTATGTTCACAAATGCATAATTGGAGCCTCATAGTTTCTTACAGTTTTTAACCCAATGTTTTGAGCCATTTCCCTACCTCATTTATATTATTACGGAATATGGATGATTGAAGTGTCATTTTACTATAGTACTATAATACTAGGTCATAAAATATATAATAGAAATGTCTAATGTATTTGAAATTGAATTACACTTATCTAATTGGCAATAAATGCTGTTAAACTTGTTTACAATTGTGGTTTATTCTAAGCACACTGAACAATTTATTGTTAGTGCAAAAATGCCTATTATCTAGTAACAGCAGCTGTTGAATGCCTATACTACAGAGAAGAATAATTAATAACAAAATAAATCAGTGAGAGGCAGTTTTTTGAGGGAAAACATTAGAACGCTGGTAAGAGCAACAAGGCCACTAAAATGAAATAACCTTCAAGCAGATGGGCTCCAGCAGCAGAAGACCTACATATTCAAGTGATCGACGAGTGAGTGTGTTTTTAAGTACTTCACCACTAGATGGCGCCATATGCTTTGAACTGATTATCCTACTACGGTTCTACAGTTTACATTAGCTACTTTAATCTACAATTACAGACAGATTTTCCAACCAGCTTAATTACCACTGAACCAATCTTTGGCTTACAAATTGTAATGGCACATTTCACTTTTAATTAAGATCATGTTCTGGTGATCGGTGTAGGAAGGTCATTTAAATCCTCTTATTCCACTTTCCTGTTTTTATTTCACTAAAACACTACTGGAGGCCCTTGGACTTCAGCACCTTTGTTACTGTAATGAAAGCTCCAGCTGTTAAACTGTGAATTTTGAAATAAAACATCTGGGGTCAAGTGTCTGACATGGCGGACAATCAAAACACTTAGGCAGCATAGGGGTGTTAAATGTGGATAATAATATAAGCAGTGATCGTATATATGGCTGCTGACCGCATAGTGTGAAAAATATACTAGTCACAAAAAAGGAGATTTTCAGGTGAAGTTGCTGTATAAGCGTATTACACCCCCCTGTTTCTACTTAAATATTCTGTCATATAATTGTGGAATGAACATTTACAATTTTTCATAAAAGTATTCTTAACTATCTCTTTGTGAAATGAGGTGAATCTAAAGGACTGTGTGAATGCAACTGAGATCTGCATCGTTCTTGATTAAAGATATAAAACATTAGTATTATTGGGGAATATGTTGCAACTGTATGCAAATACAGAAGACATCTCTATCTCTATAGATTCGCCCAGTGCCATATAAGTGCACTTGACTATTGTAGTGTTCTTATAGGTACGGGCATAAAATGTTGGAGCCAAAACTAAGTAAAGTAAATTTTGTTTGAAATTTACTTTATCACAAATATTATATCCTGATGTGGAACTTGTCTTATTTATATGCTAACCATGTGTAGATTCTCACCCCTTGTAACTGTAACCATTGAAAACTAAACCCGGGTAATATAACACAAGCCCCTTAGTTTTACAAGACCATAAATCAACACGAAGACGATGGCCACAGCATGAAAATCAAACCAACAGCATAATGTAAAACAGCACTTCCTCTGATCCTCCTGGCATAGTATCTGCACACACTGATGTATGCACACACATGCACACTCACATACACATGCACGCACACACGCACACACACACACACACACACACACACACACACACACACACACACACACACACACACACACTAAAAGGCCAGTTTGTTTGGGTTTCTGCTTCCTGGATTGCTTCCCTTCTGCCACACTCAGGATGTCTATTGCTTCCTCTATCAGCTGGTAAATTTAAAGCGGCACTAAAAGCGGCAATACCTGATGTAAAAGTGATGTGACTAAAAAAAACCTGAGTCTTCTGTTATAATGTACTAATGACTAAACAATTATCTTTGCCAAAATACAAAGAAATAGAAATCATTCATCATCATAAATTGATAGTTTTGATGGCAAATTGTAAATTCACCTAACTACGCTATATGAAAAAGATAATGAGTTACAGTCACTCTAAATTTGAATAAAATAAAACACGTCTGACTAGTTTAAATGTAGCCTAGATCATTTAACATCTTGCCTACTTGAATATGATTTCACATGAGCACAATTCTATACCTACCCTTGTATGTTACCTTGATATTACCTTCATGTTGAGTGAGAAGATTTGAAAGTGTGTGTTTCTTGAGCCTTACTTTCTTATTTTGTAAAGATGCAATTCATATTGTTTTCATTGTATTTGTTGGAAATGCCAGAAATTGCACATTATTGTATATTTCACTGCAATAATTTTACTTGAGGCTTCTTTTTCTTACTTACTAACAGTGGGCTACTCTTCTTACTTGAATTCAAACTTTGACCACTCACATTTGGATGTACGTGGAAAACATGGTTATTTTAGTTTAAAAAGTTGCCCTGTCAAGAGCCCAGGGGGAGGCAGATCCTCAAAATACAGCGCCTGGGAGGAGTCGAGCTTTTCTCTCTCTCTTTTCGCATGACACGTGAAACTTTCCCGAAGAGTTGGCGTTTGCGACTCAGTTTACTTGACCACTCTTAGCTTGCGGTCCAGTGTGTTCCTCTATCCATTTGAAACGTGTCTCCAATGGGGAAAAAGGAGAATATTTGCAACCCAAACAAACACACCGCTGCCATGTTGAGCCCGCACAACACGACAAAGTGACGGGATTTTAAAGACAGTCCGAAGAAAGAAGTTTTGCCTGTTGCCTGAGCTCAACTCGACTTTTGAATAATAGTGGCCACTGGAGAAGTTGCTGCGCAGCGCCATGGCTGCCCAGTGCGTCGACTCTCTGAGCGGGTATTTGCATCAGTCAGACCAGGGCTCCAACAGCGAGCGGAGCACGGACTCTCCTCTACCCGGCTCTGAAGAGGACCTTAGCGGACTGCATCCACCTCCAGACCCGGAATGGACGGAGGAGAGGTTTCGAGTTGACCGAAAAAAGTTGGAGATCATGTTACTAGGTAAAGTACCAACATGTCTTTACAAAGTGTAATAATGTATTTTCTCTTGGTATAATGCTATAAACATAAATATATATTTCAGGTATTATATGCGTGTCTAATCTGACCGGTGCTTGTTAACTTTTATTGAAAAACTTGAGCATGGGCAGCGCGTGATCCTCAGGAAATCAATTAGGCTAAGCCAATTAAACTGCGTCAATTATCTTCTCTGCCCTTTCAATTAGCGTCATTCAGAAGCAAAACAATGATGATTGCATGCTGAGTGCTTAACACAGTAGCTACTAGGCTACAGAAAAAATTACCTATATAGGCCTATTCCAAAGTGGTTCAAGAAAAATGTTCAAAACAAAAAATGTAGTCTTGGTCTTACACTTAGCCTGTCTTAGGCAAAAGTTTCACATAGTCAGGTGCCTTAACATTATGATATGTGGTTCAGTTAAACTTAATTTTTTTAAAAGCATATCTAAGCACTTCCATGGTAGCTTCTACAACTTTTTCCAATTAGTATGATATTTTGATGAGAACCCTATAGTATCATTTGTGATGTCTGCTTAATTGAAACGCAAGTTCCTAAAACACTTAGAAGAGGGCTGCAGAAATAACTGTCCGCTTAAAACACATTTCAAAACACAAAAGATTACAGCATTAGGTAACATGGGTGGATCATATATTTATCTAAAATAAGATTTAATCACCAGATCCTCATGCATGTTATTCTAAAATTATTTCTGACTATATGTTTTTATGTCTAGCTAGTGCATATGTGTGTTTCAAGCATCCTTCTCAAGCATCCTTCACCCAGCTCAGACACATATGTTGCTTACACACGCAGTCCCCCAGAGATGTTCCTGGTCGCTGCTTGGCTCCTCTCTACATTCCTCAATGCTGCATGTCATCCCCAACTCTTCCAGGAAAACAACATCACCAGAGAGTGTGGCCCTCTGGACATACTATGTGCCACGTCACTCTCTTTGTAAACTTTCTATTAGTTTATGTTTTCATAGTATATTGACTGCACGGGGACTTTCTAGTTTGATGTCGTCTTCTATATTTGTGCATCAGGTTTGGTGCTTGGTTGCTTTATGACATTGACATAGCGGTTTGTAGTGTAGGATAGAACGTGCTGGTGACTTGTTGGCTCAGGTTTAAGCACAGCGCTATCTGAACTGTGAAACTACTTTGACCTTTGACCCTTGGCTTTCAAGAAAAGCTCTGGAAACGTATTCTGTGACTTATGGCTGTTTGTTTGTTTATATCAAACTCAAAGTAATGTAATGACAAATGAATGTAGTCTACTGTACTATTCCCAATATATCATTCATCGCATTATAGCTCATAAAGTATTTTGTGTTTTTCACATTCTAATGGATATTTTTTGGCAGATTTTCAGATTGTATTATCAGGTGTTCATTTGAGTCATGATGCAAATCTGTGACACAATCATTTTCTGATGCGTGGCTCAATTATTAATATAGAAGTCCTATATATTTTTTTTTACTCAGGGCTGTATTGTCTGTGATGGTTAAGACCTTGCATTCCTAAAAAAAGGCATCACATTAGTTTTGCTATAGAAATCTATAAAAGACTGAAATGCATACAATTTACAAAGTTTCCATTAAATTTAATATTTAACTTTATTTTTAATGATTTTTGGACTATTGCTGATGCTTTGAAAACACGTCAGTGGTTTATCTTTGGGTATCTGAGGCCAGGGCAGATTAAGCTTGCTTAAAGACAATTATAATCAAGGTTCAAAGTTCAGATAACTTAAAAATCTACTTGTGGTTGGTAGTGTTTAAATATGGAATGCAGCAGGTATACGCACTAAGCTACATAATGAAATCAGTAATTCAGTTAATTGTAAACAAGATAATAGTTATTGGGCTACAACTGTGTTAGTGTATCCCTGTAGATCAGCAGTTTCTGAAAACCTCAATCATTCTACACCAGTTATCACGCTGTCATGTAATATGATTATTAGCTTTTTGCTTACAGGTATACCTAATAAATCGGCCAGTACGTGTATAATACTGTACACAATACACACAACTTTTTTTTAACCTGAGAATCAGCCGTTCCATTATGTGTAGGTGTGTGTTTATAACCCGGCCATGAATGAATGATGTCAGATAGTGCATCACTGCTGCATGAGACATATGTATAGTAAGGGATTTCCCGAGTTGAGCTAAAGCAGAAACAGGTGGTAATTCAGTGATGACTTACCGGCATTTCCACGTTTCAAAGATTCATATTTGACTCCGTTGTTCCACTTGCATTGAGACAAAATGGAAATTATGAAGTGCTTGTCTTTTACGCTGACAAGAGCTGGGGTTTCTAAGCTGGGATCATTAAAACGAGTGTAACTTGACAACAAAATCTCACGTAGCAGCAGTCTGGGTTTACTGCTGTACTCCTGGCACTGGGAATTAGAAGTCACAAAGTTAATGGCCTGGAGACCTTGACATAGCCCCAAAAGCTTGAAAGATAGTTTTATGTGCACAAGACAACTTCAGCACCTCCTTCTCTTTTCATCATGGGGGCTAGGACAAATGTGGGAAAGGGCTAACATTTTCACCAGTGTTGACAGATCAAGCGGATTGTACTGACTGTACTGTTTACATTCAATGGCCACTTTATCATGTACCCCTCTTCTACTGCTCAAAGACAAACCGGCTCATGTTCAAACTGAGAATCAGAATTGAGAATGAACGTGATTTAAGTGATTTTGAATGCGGCATGGTTGGCATCATTCATGTAATAAGATATGCCACTCACAACTCACAAGGCAATAGTACCACATTTGCGTTTAGAAGGTGTGCCTAATAAAGTGGGCTGTATTTGTATGTTCTGAATTGACAGTTGCGTACAGGCCTAAAATGTGTCTCACGATTTTTTGATGGAAGTTTAGTGATGTATGTTGTTTGCTAGTTAAGTTACACTGAGTCTGTCCATGCATTTTAGCAGCGTGTTTGCTGGGTAACTGCCACAACAACCTACAATTAAGCTAAGTGAATGATTTTCTTCATTTAACTAATTTGTGTTCCTGTTTCTAAACCACATACTGTTATTGGGTAGCTTTGTTTCAGTGTGGCATAGCAGTTACACATGGTATTGAGAAAGTAAACACATAAAGATATGTTCAGTAATGTAACACTATTATGTACTTATGCTAGCACTTTTCTGAATGATTATAACATATAGTATTCAATAGAAACTATACAACACACATATCTCTCTGTTTGTGACTGGTACAGCATGGTTGTTAGGATTGGCAACTTCCCCCAAGACCCCAAATGGAAATGAGATATTCATGTCTTCTTTATTATTGTTAACATTAACGCCTTGGTAGGTTTAAGTTTCAAATGAGTCTGCTGTCTCAAGAGAGGTTGTGCCAGGAGGGGCATCTGGCTTAAAAACATGTGCCAAAACTACCTTTACCAGTCAGTTTATCTGCTATAGTGATTAGGGCTAAACAATACATCACAAAATTACAATATCAGCAAACACAATATCCGTACCGCACAAATGTAAAAATATATTGCAAAAACACAATGGTCTTTAAGCTGACATACATTTACACTATTGTTGATTGTTCCTATTAGAACCTTGAATAAAAATGTGTTGTGACTAAATAAAAAAGTAATATATAAAATTTAGTCTTGTTATAGTCCTCTTTTAGTCCTAAGTTTTGATTTATTTTCACTTGTAAATAAGGGAACTATTTACAATTTTCAACATGGTGATCAAATATAGAATATTTAAGTGCAGTCCTAGTGGTGACCCCTTTAAATATAGCCTTATTCTTTTTGTGTTGTTTTTAGTATTCTCTATAATATTTCTCTGGCGGCTGAAGGGCGACTGTGAGACCTCCTCCTCAGTGCTGAGTAAGACCCTTAAACAGGAAGTGAATGTCTTGCGGGGAATGTGCTGCAGGCTTCTTCTTGGATCTGCTGCTCTTGAGCGTTGAAACACTGCTCTGTTGTTCCAGCTTCCACTGGATCCATGAGGACTTGTCGGAGTTTCCCTAGACATAACATTGACCTACTTCTCATTTCAAAATATTATAGCCACATACATTTTACCTTAAATCATAGAGTGATTAATCGTATCATCATTGTACCATTTTCCAAATCCTAATTGAATATAGAAAAGTACATGACCCACTTAAATGTAAAAGCATTGAAAACTACAGACAAAGTAAAATGGAAAATACTTTCTGAGGGTAAATTGAGTTATGCTTTTGATGTTTGCATATAATCTTAAACCACAATTTCAGAGATGACTAATAAAGTGCCATTTACAAAAACATACAAGAATACCACAATTATGAAGTGTTGTTCCATTGGTACATCTTACGAATGCATATACCAGCAAATAATTGACAGTGCTACAGAAGTTAGAGACCTCTACTGAGTTACTGTTGGATCCTTTTCTCATCCAGAGTTAATTTGGCATACAGTCGGTTTTCATGTGTTATCCCATTCCCTGCAACTATAGGCTCCAGGCAGGGTGCACTTTGGACAGTGACCAGATAGCTGCCTGACTGCACTTAGAGGCACACACAGAGAAACAACAATTCATTCTGATAGTTATTCACTTGACACACCTTTTAGAGACAAAAATTAACTTAGTGGGAGTGGAGAAAGAGGAGGCCATTGAGAACTTGGCCACACTTTACAGCATGGAAATAATATAGTAACAGTAATAAACAGTAACAGTAATAATGTAATAACTGATAATAATAATGGTTAATTACCATATATTATCATATATTAATGAAACAGAGAATAACCTAATTATGACTAAACAGTGGTTTATGGTTAGGGTTACCGTATAAGGTTTGGGCTGGCAATGAGGAAATAAACCAATTACTTTAGTTTTACCTGTTAATACCATACTATTACCATATTATTACCATGTTAAAAACTCCTACATGGGTTTGATCTCTAGGCCGACTTTCTCATAACCTTGCTTCTTTTGATAGTGAAAATGGTAATTTATTAACGGATGAAGTGTGGTCTGACTTTTGTATATCATAACAAATAAATGTCTCATAAAAACATATGCTGACAAAAAGCAGACACCCATGTTTAATTGTGAATGTTGGATGTGGTGGGTGCCCTTCCTACATGAATTCGATAGTATGGTAAGCTAAACCACCCCAGAGCTATCATTGTAAAGTGATTCGGATCATTTACTTTAGCACTGGGCTCTGGCTTCTACCACCTTCAAACTCCAGATTTTACAGAAACAGCCCGATACAATTAAACAGTTCTATTCAAGTTTGCTTACGCACCGAATTCCTTCTTTCCTGGGCATGATGAAGCTTTCAGGAGCTGTAACATAATTGAGCCTCAGTTGGCGGAAAAACCTGTTATTCATTACGGGAGAAAATAAAAAAGCGCGGAGTCCTGTTTCAACAGTCCAAAATGGTGCTGCAGACTAAAGCTATGACCCATTTTTATACTTCTGTAAATGAATACGTGTTTTTTCAAAGCTCTTTTAGTGCAAGCCTTTTCAAAGTGCAGATTTACATTCTGTCTGGTTTGCGGTTGCTTATTTTAGAAAAGTTTCATTGGGGGGGGGGTGCTCCCCGTATCCCGCACACACGTTCAACCTTAGGACATCCGAGCACAATTCTCTCCCCCAAACAGCTTTCTATGTTTATCTTTGAGAACCTCGGGATTTGGTTTGTTGTACTCTGTTCATTCAACATCTAGTACAATCTGCCTTTTTTCTACCACTGGCCTTGATTGGAGGGCGGCCATTTTAATAAGTGTACCATTTGGATGTGGTCTTAACCGTAGCTGCACTGATCTTAACCTCAGGGTCAAATATATAAATAATAAAGATTGCTAGGCCAAGGCTAATGAGATTTGATGTGTTATGCATTTTTTTCTAATGGCATGAATGCAGTTTAAATTGTAATATCAGCCTGGCATGCTGCTTCAGGGATCCTCTTATATATATATTATATTATATTATATTATATTAAACAGTTTATTTTAAAAATGTAATTTGTTTCCAGCTCATTATAGGTTGTACCATTTAGGAGGCTCATGTCATTTCCCAAAATGCCTTTATTAGAGTAGTTACTGTAACTGAACTGTACTGTACTGTTACAGTATAGTACAGTACAGTACAGTTCAGTTCAGTTACAGTATAGTACAGTACAGTACAGTTCAGTTATAGTATAGTACTGTACTGTAACTGAACTGTATTGTACTGTACTGTACTGTACTATACTATACTGTAACTGAACTGTACTGTACTATACTGTAACTGAACTGTACTGTACTGTACTGTACTGTAACTGTACTGTACTGTACTGTAATGGAGCAAAATAGTGGGAACTGTTCCATTACTCTTTGATATTTGGTTGTTGTGTTTTTCTGTTAGGAAAACCCAAAAAGCGAGCTGCTAAAAAAATATTCAGTTTTTTTTATTTTATTTTTTTATTTAACCTTTATTTAACCAGGAAAGTCCCATTGAGATTGCAAATCTCTTTTTCAAGGGAGTCCTGGCAAGACAGCAACTTTTCCATGTAAATGACAACAGTACAGATCAATTTCATCATCAACAAATCAGCCAAGACAAATCCTAAAAACTAAAAACAGTGACAAATCATGGATTCAACTTCAAACCTTTTAAAAATGTTTTTAAACTGGGATATGGGGATTGGTTCCCTCAACTTCAACTTCAGTTTTCAGCGTGGATCTGGAACACCATCTAGGCCTATGCTTTCATCAATTCGGTGCCATTGCAAGATAGAGCCAATTTTGTCTGTTAGCAACATAGCTTTTTGACAAAGATTGATCAGTAGTGATATCTCGCCCCAGACGGCAGAAAGAGATCAGTAAAGGAAAAACATAATTTGTTTTTGGTAGGTTTTTTACATATAACCCTCATGACCTGGATCCAGGGTAGAACTGAAATGCTTTGGCAGTGGCCTGTGCTTCTCAAGTGCTTCCACAGTAGTTTAACATGGATATAAATTCAATGTTCAATGTTTTTAAGTGGACCATAACTTCCAGTCTGTACATACCACTTGAAACTCAATGGTTACACTGTAATCGAGGAAAGAGCTGTAAAGATATATATATATATATAGTAAGTAGTCTGACTGAAACACTGATTAATGCAAAACGCCTTAATGGTTTCCCAATCCATCAGTGTTTTGCTTATCCTGCAGTACAGCCAGTTAAGTGAGACTGCCTCCCTGAGCTCCATGGGGGATCCAGCACAGTAGATACCAGGCACCAGGAATGTACCACATTGTGTAATGGCTTGGCTTTTTCACAAGAGAGGAGAGATGATAACCCAAACTGTGTAGACATTGCACTTAAATGTCTCTTCCAATTATAGTTAGCTAAAACAAGATTCATTTCAAAGGTGTGCTCTATGTCAAACAACGAAAGTTACTTGGGACTGTATCACTGTCAAGACAACCTTAGGGGTAAGTGAGTGTACTATGTCTGGCATGTTTTCATCATAGGCCACTGAAAAGGCACATCTGGCACTTTCTAATGGTGTGATGGTTGCTTAGTATCTCTGCATTTGTAGGAGGACAAATTATTTCTGACTATAGGACCTCTCCCAAGGTATTGACCCTCATCCTGCAATGGGGATGCAGGATAGTGCTCAGACCTGGATATAAACAATTGATATGTACATTCAGGGGTAAAGGCTCTAGTAATCTATTGAGCTCATATATAATGTATCACACAACATTTACAAATGCACTAAAACAGATTATTCATTACTTTACTGATTTATAGACTGTCTTGCTGAGGTACACAATCTTCTCTAAGATCTCCAGACCTAGATGATGTTTTGGATCAACAAGAAAAATATACCGGGGCCATTAATACCATTAATATATGTTAAATGTTAAATTAACCAACAAAAGACACAATTAATTGACAAACCAATGCTGGCAAACACCAATGCTGGCAAACACTTGGCCTTACAGATACATACTTTTACTGATGCTGGTCAAAAAATGCCCTTGTAATACACGTTTAAGGCAAAACATTTCATGATACTTATAATTGTGTTTTTCTCCTCTACTTTTATCTGAACTATGAACACTGATAGAAAAAGTCAGCGCTGAAAGCTAAGGATATCTTCTTGGCCCGGCTGATATACGATCACATAAAGCAGACAGCCGCTTACATTTTAGCTCCTTCCAGCCCTCACGCTGATTAGATATCACAGTTGTCTTGTTGTGGAGAAGTGTTTTTTCTCCATTAAGAGTTTTGTTTTGTTGCCAACCTGTGTAAAAGTGTGTCAAAGCCATTCACAGAGAGACTTCAGAATTGCTCTGTTGCTGCCAGCTCCCAGTCAGCTGCAAGGTGATACACTTGTAGAAAGTAAAGTGCCTTTGAAGCAAGACATTAAAGCTTAACTGATGAGAGAAGCCCCCATTATAAAAAAAAGCCTCCCCAACCAGGATTGATTTGATTTATTAGATATTTTTTGGCCTTTTTCATCTTTATTCAATAGGACAGTATGGTGACAGGAAACCAGGCAGAAGATTGGGGATTGACATTCAGCAAACTGTCATGAGCCAGCTTTGAACTTGTGACACCAGGGCAAGAACTACAAGCTCTGAATGTGGGCCGTAAACTCTACCGACTGAGCTAAACCACAGCTCAAAATGTTGTTAATTTAATGCAACAAAATCATATAAGCAGAGTTTATTAAGTGTTAAGATTTTAGGATACAGAAAGTCTCTTTCATATAAAATAAGGGTGTTAAATACGGCCCTGACAATTTTGCACACTGCACGTTTGAAGTATCAAGTGGCTATTCAGGCCAATTTCAAAACTTAGCTCATTTCTGTAGACAGATATATATTGCATGTGCATTTTTCAACAGTTCTGGCTCCCCAATGTGCTCTTATTAGCTCCATGTTGAATCAGCTGAGAACTCTGTGTGCACTGTAACCCTCTGTTTCTGGATGCTGATATTTGTGGTTCTTACACAAGATGTAGTCCACTTTGTAGTCCACTTCTAGTATATGATCAGTACTGTATATTTCAACTCGGTGTCTTACAGTTTAGGCACTATAAAGAAATTAACTGGAGCAGTTGGAAATTGGCTGATATTGTGGTATATTTACATGTTGAATATTGCAAATTGCAAATGCAGTGATGGATTTTGACAGCTGCCATTCAACTTTATGTGACACTACTTAACCCTTCCACTGAAATATGGATCAAGGAAATGTGGTTGTGTTGTCAAATCGGTCTCAGGACTGGTCTTACTATGAACTCTATTGTTTACTGGAGTGGATTTAAGTCATAGTCCTAGAAATCAACCTTGTTTACATTCCTGTAGTGTCAAAACAGCACAATCTCCCACAAAGTCAGACTTTCCACAAAATAATGGAAACCAGATTGTTTCATATCCTGGCTCCTACAGCAACTTTCAGTTTGGTACCAACATTTTGTCCATCACTGAGCTGGTGGGTGTTAGAGACAGTGCACTTCTTCACCTTCCCTCGGAGGAAGCCCTTCCGATGCACAACATAGTTTAGTGAAGAAGCATACGGACATTTATGCTGAGTTGAGTTATTTTAAGAGGACAGCACTGACTACTTTACATTTACATTTTACAGAGATAGATAAAGCATTTCCAGTCACATACATACACATCACACACATTGCATTGAGTATTACGCAAGAATTTAACTCAACATTAGCAGGGGTTAAAGGGAAATTTGTGAGGTGGGGAATCCAACAAAGAATCAGCATTTCTTTATGCATTATATAAAAAGCTGGATTTGAACTCAAGACACCGTGGTGAGCGTTCAAGCTCTGTATATGGGCCACAAACTCTACTGACTGAGCTTAACCGCAGCCCAACCTTTTTTCTGTTAGTAAACATTCTAGAAAGTGTACTCAGGAAATGAAACAGAGCACAAAAGCATTTCACTAGAGCGAATCGACACATTATCGGAGCAAAACGACTTTAAATGAATGGCAAGTAAAGATGTATAATCTACATCTGCTGCAATCATATCACCCATTAGACTGAAATAATTCATCTATGAGACAGTCCTCAAAGCACCTGCTGGGCACCCTGCTGCACCTTCCCTCTTCTCCTCTGGGTGCTCCCATCACACTTTGCATGCTGCACATGTGGCAACAGGATGTTGTGCTCGCTCCGCGCACATGGCTTGTGTTTTCACTCATGTTGCATATCAGATTCCTTTCAGCTCTTTCTCACAGGCCAAAATGATGTTGCTGTGTTTGTGTTTGATAATGATGTCTGTGAATCTGTTCCATTTTATGTTTTACTTGTATATTTGATTATTTAACTCAAATCTGCTGAATCAGTTTGGGTCAGGTCCAGCCTAACCTCTAGATTACAGATATCAAAGTGTGATTTTTTTTTTATTTGAACTGTGTGTTACAGCTTAGACCCAGGATCTGTTACATAGTATATCTTATTTTAAAACCTGCAGAGATCTCACGTGTGACTCTTGTTAAGTGTATGTGGACCTGATCTGTCTTGTTCAAGCTTCACAGATGTGCATCTGCACATCCTCACATCTGTCACTGTATCTGACAGCCTTCAACCTGCACAGGTTTTACTCAGTAATTCTCAGGTAATCATCCATCCAATCATCCATGTGTGATTTTACATTAGTAAACTATATCACTTATTTGTGCTGAATGAGGAAGGGTCGTACATTCGAATGCTAGATTAGCAAACAGGAAATAACTACAAAATAAACCCTGTAAAGTCTTTTTAAGTGAAGTCTGGAAATGGATAAGAATATGAGGCAATTGTTTGTACAAGTATGTTGCTTGCTGTTCAAATGAAGATGAAGTTTACAAATTCCACATTATGTATTATATGACATGTCATCTTATTTACAGCCCCACTTCTCACTTTGTACAACAATTAGTCATACATTTGATTCATGAAGTGGATCATAGTTCAGAGATAGTTTGCAGTACACGAGTCATTGTTTTGTTTAAACTGTCAGTCTGCACATTGACGTTATGAGGGTGATTATTAGGTTGGTATTTTGAAATTGTTATCCACAGGCCTGGTTTTACTCTAAATAATGTTTCCATGCTCATTTTCTCTTCACACTGTACATTGTTTGGGGATATGGGCAGCAATGTATAAGTGTTAACACATGTTGAACGGTTGAAACTGTTGGCATCATTGAATTGCCAAAGGCCATAGGGAAAAGATGTTGTGTTTACTGAGGGTTTTAATTTCTTTGTTTGCCTCTCAAAACACACTGAAATAATATGCCAGCAAATAAACAGAAATTAGACTGACACATCCAATAATCCTGTATGCTGTGGCGCTGATCTTCTCAGGAGTTGAACACACTTTCTTTCACCTTTTCTTGCTTCTACCTTTTATTATTTGTGTAAGTGGTTGTGGCCAGCAGGGGAAAGAGGGCCTTAAAGAGATATAGGCACCTGATCTGAGAAAGCGACGGTTCCCAAAAGAAAACATAAAAAAATATATATATGTAAAATGTATATATGTTTCTACAGTCCAGTTGAAGCGCTCTCTTTTGCATTGTATGTTTGAAAACTGTTCTCTCTGTAATGGCTGATAAGGAGTGATTTGTCTTCTTACAATAACAACAATATTTAATCAATTTTTATCATCCAGTCCCACCTCCTGTACAAAGCTTCTCCTAATCCTATAAAGTATGACACATTCTCCACACATTTGCCTCTCTGAATGTACTTCACAGGACTTCAACTCGTCAGTCAGCTCCTAGTCTTATGTTTATGGCTGAACTATAACAGACTGTGACTCTGCTTCTGCTTGTGACCCACATTTGTGCACATGCCAAAAGATCTGTCTTTTAAATCGCTGGATGAAATGCACCATTAAACCTCACTGTACTGGCAGATGACAGAAACATGAAGACTCTCCTTGGAGAGTTTATATGTATTTTGCATCAGGCTAGGGCCTTAAGGTCACACTTTTGCTTTATATTTGGCCACCTCTTCATCTTAGAGCTTAGCTAATGTTGCTTGGTGATATTATCTGCTTGCACCAAAAAGGTTATGTTTTTGTTTGTTGGTTTGTTGGTCTGTTTGCATCAAAAAACAATTGTCTTTGATAGTCAATGATAGAACTGATGTGTTTTTGGTGTGGCTTTAGGATATTTTGTCAGTGATCATTGGCTATACAATGACAAATTACTTATTTCTCAAGAGACATGGCATTTACCTTTGAACTACATATGATCTAGTCCACATCTGGGCACTCTTTTCTCACTATTGCTAGATGAGACCAATGTTTTTGCTGCCCAAAGCTTTTAATTTTTATAACATTGCAAGTTAAAATCTCCAGTAACTGTTGATGGAATAATTTCACATGTGCTGAAGTGCAAACCCAACACATCTAGTCCAAGTGCACCCTGAATAAAGGCATTAAGAGCTACTGTAAAATGCCTAGAGATTTTCAGGGTATCCGTCAATTTGTTACACAGAAGCTGGATCCAATCTCACAGATTATAGAAAATTACTTTGGACATTTTTTCCTCCTCAGTGCGCAAGAATCCAACGCCAAAGCCAATATCCAAAGAAATAGAGATCCACCATAAACACTGGTCTGAATGGGGAGTTTGTAGTATTTTGAGGGATAATCAGTGCGTGATTTGACCCTGTTTATGTTACTTTGTGTATTTAACATTGAGCGGGTTTTTATGCAATTATTTTTCTCTTTCAGCTGCCTCTGAGGGGAGAGTCAACGGCGGGGAGGATTTTTTTCAGAAGGTGAGCATACGGACTATTCTCAAGATGTAGTGGCTTTAACTTTGGGTTGCATAAAGTTCACCAACTGTGCAACACTGTGCTATGCTAGAGCTGAGGAAGCAGGTGTCAGATGTCTCTCGAACCACTTTGTATTACAGATGAAAACAAATGGAAAACAAATGGACAACAACAGGACGATGGTGACGTCAGGTTCCAGCAGGACTCAGATTCTACACAGCTGACACAACACTCTCAAGATTATATAATGTATAGGAAAGTCATCTGCACAGCTCTAAAATTACTGCTTCATACCAGTGAAAATATAATATTATATATACAATTGAAAAAAACTAAAAAATGACATTTGTCAGAGATTCGGAGGCATCGCTTGCTGCAGATTTGCTGGCTGCACATGCATGATGTAAATTTACCATAAATCAGTCATATTCCAAAGATGGACAGTAAGTGAACTCATAGTCATGTTAGTTGAGATTTGTGTGCTGGGTTTTTCTGCTTAGAGGTTGGCCATCAGAGAATATCTAGGTACTGTGAGAGTTTAAGGAATCGTCTGATCACAATCAAGGAAATATTACTGACATTGAGTTCAGATAGAAGAGACTGTCTGTAGAAACCACTATGATTCTGCTCATTCAAATTCACTAAAGATTTAACACCGATCACACATAAGATTACATGGCCATGGAGTGGTCACAGTTTAGATACAGGACGTGTCTGTCCTGTGAACAACTGAACAGTGAAATCCAGTTTTATTAAACACGTCCTTCTGGAGGAGGGCATCCTCATCACTTCCTTTGGCGGGGGCAGCGACATCATCTGCTGAAGGCACTCTGTGGAAACTAACAAACCCACCTGCTGCAGCCTCCCATGACGTTAGTGGCCTTGGGAGATAAGCTGCATTGCCACATTGTGCTCTGTGCAACTGAACTTCCCTCAGGGGGGAATAATTTTCATGCATTAATCTATGATGTATATTGAACCTTCAGTATCCTACCACCCGTCTTTGGTGAATGGTGAATTTTAGAAACTGAATAGCCCCAATCAACAATGATTTTTTTATTTAATTTTATAGATTGTATGTACAAGTGACTAATACTGATATTACGATATCATGTTATTATGATGAGTTTGTTATTGTAAAGACTTCATGTAGCTATGGAGAGTTCATATTATTCCTAATTGTTTTCTGTCAGCTGTGGTTACAAAGAATCCCACAAATGATGCGGTGCTCTTACGTGCCTCGAGTGAATTCAATCTTGTTTAAATTCCAGCTTCCTGAAGAAATGCTGAGGGCCTCCCGAGTATGTTAATGGTGATAATGAAATACATGAATGGACAGCGGTTTGTTTTAGTATCCAGCCTTTGTCTATTTGACATATTTGGGTTTTGGAATATAGCATTTGTATTTTAAATGTCAACGAAGAAGGCAATTTAACTGTCTCCAAAGCAAAACCAAGTAATGCAAACCTTATGATTTCCTTCAGTGGAATTTTAACAAGATCTCTATACTCTGTCTCCACCTCTTTTTGGCCATGGTAAACCAATATTGTTGAAAGGTGCTAGTAATTTTGGGGGGAGAATGAATCATAAAAATGCCCCATGTGTCCCCAGATATTAACATGATAATAATGGTACAGCTAATTGAGAGAAGCCTGGCAGAGACCTGATTTGAGCTGCATTGCATTAAGTCCACATAGATGCCTTGAATCCCCTCGTGATTGTGATAGCAGTGTTGTTGTTCTTTTTAGGAGAATATCTGACTATTCTGGCCACCCACAAGACCAGTGTTTTGAATTCAAATAGTAGCTCAAACAGTAGAGGTTCCATTATATAGAGGTTTTGTTATATGTGTAGAGGACCAATTAAGTACTAATAAAAGCACAAGACTAGTCTGGCATCTGTCTTAAATATTGTCACAGCTCAGTCAGGCAGAGAGTAGAATTGTTTTGGCTGCAGTCATGTTTTTATTGTAAAACTCGGTTCTCGTCCTTATACTATAGTAACCGTACGTGCACAAATAAAGTCAACAAAATAAATGGTGTGCTCAACTGTGAAATGCCATTGCTGAAAGAAAATGGATGATGTGTGTAACATACCTTGTACTCGTCGAAAATGGAAATTTTTACTTGGATCGCTTCCTGCCCCACTCTCCACACCCCAGGCCTTAAAGTGCACAAGCTCTTTGAGACTAATAAAGTACATGCTTAGTGAGCTACCCACTGTCTTCATCGCACTAGGAGCCGTAACTCATTCTAGGTCACACTTAGAGACTATGGGCCTGGTATGAGTGTTAGATCTAGAGTTACCTCTGCGTCATGGGCTATATAGGCTTCAAGGGTCCACCCTGAGCTTCTCCCCATAGCCCTTGTTGATCTGCTTGAGTCACTGTCTACTGGACTTCCTTTAAAGACCAAAACATTTTGCAGTTCTCTCCATGTAGTCAGTAAAACAGCAGACAAACCACTGGGGGGTGCCACAACTGGGGAATTCATTAGTTTACACAGGAAACTTCACTACTTTTTACATTTGTTTGCCACTATTCCTTTTCACACTTTTTAAAGGGCTATTATATGCCTTTTTCAAGCTTTTTCATTTTGTTCTCCTCTAGATTAGAATTCACATTTTATGATCTGAAAAGGCAGTATTTGTTAAAACATATTTCTATTTTGGAGATGTTTGCTTTCTCTCTGTTGTGCTGACAAAGCTCAGATTCCCCCTTCTTACCCCTTCCTCTTTGCTACCACAGCTAACAGAATAAATACAAAGTAGTCATAAGATAAGGGTTTCTTCATCTATGTAAAAAGGTAAAACGTGTGTTCAGCTCCTGAGTAGGTCAGTGCCTTAGAAAAAAGCATTACTCAAATGTGTGAATGAAACAAAATACAACTGAGTATGAGTATATGTGAAAACAACAGGATACCAGCTCTTAAAAATTGGGTTAGCGTAATGGGACCCCTTTAACCACTCAATTCACTGTTATAAGCTGTTGACAACCAGAGGATTTTGAGGCTAATGCATATTTCATTGTGTATCTCACACAACACCACATGGAACAAACTACATCGCTTAAAATGTTGGTCTGTGGAATGGCAGAGCGTGACGGCATGCCACAAAGACTATAAGCCGTGCCAAAAGTTGCATTGGAGGATTGTTGAGGAACCGGGAAGAGCTCAGCTGGCTGAGACGATAACTCAGAGTTTGGAGTAGATTTCGATGTCTTGAGGTGTCTTTGAACCTTCTCCAGCCCTTCTCTAAAGCCCTCGTTGCTGTGTTGGTTCCCAGACATTGTGGTTGTATAATGCCAGGCGTGATCTGGAAGTGCTAGTGTATTCAGATCTCAATCCAGGAGGAGTTATTGGGTTTGTGCAGTGGCATCTAGTGTTTCACTGATGCTGGGTGAGCTAAACAGCCGACTGTCATGAAATATTTGGTCAGTGTGGATCCTGTTGAAATAAGTAGGTCACATTAAGGCCATCAAAAGAAACGCTAAATCATACTGGAGCTCTCTGGAGTGTTAACCACAGATAAGGAGGTCATGTTTTTGCTAGTATTGCTTTAAATGTTAGACTGCATTATTTTTAAAGGCCATTACGCATTATGTCAAAGTAGAAATTAGATTTTAGTGTGAATCAGGAACATTATCTAGGTCCAGGAATTTTAATCCCCATATACCATTTAAAGACACAAATTGTGACCACAATATTTAGTGACCAATATAGTTCTTTATAAGTAGCCTCTGGAATTCTTGCAGAAGGTTGGGAGTTCAAATTCTAGTTGTCATAAAGATACTAATTCCACCCTCAATTATCAGTAAATAAACAAATATGAGATATTCTGTAATGGTTTTGTGGCTCAGTAGTTATAGCATTTAACAAGCACAATCGAACAATGATATTATCAGTTAAGTCCATGTCAGGCGCGCTGCATTTTTTTCATCCCCCAGGGAGGGATGCATTGATGTGCATGCATGTGTGTGTGTGTGTGTGTGTGTGTGTGTGTGTGCGTCTCTGCTAGCAACTTTATGCAAATCTACTGAACAGATTTGGATGAACCTTTCAGGGAAGCTGAGGAATGACACAAGGAAGAAGTGGTTGGGACTGATCTGGGTTACAGTCTGGATCCAGGAATTCTTCAAAGATTTTTCTCTGTCTTTATTTAGAGAAAAAATACAGAGAACAGGACCTCCCCTCTGCCTTGTAAAATTCAACACCAACCAATGCTTCAGCAGTGGTTAAGTCACAGTCCTCCTTTGCAGGTGTACTCTTAACACAAACGTCTAAATAGAATTGGATGACATTTTCATTTGAATAATTAATTCATTAATAGAAAAGTCACTGGGAAATGTTTTGTCTTGTTTCTGTGGTAATGCCGTTGTACAAGTCAGACCCTGAGGGGAACACTGAGTGGCGATACCTGAGCTTATATAGATGTGGACTGCGGAAAAACTTGAGGCAAACTTATGTTACTATAACTTTTCATAAGTATATTTATTCCCATGTGCTCAACATATAGCTACAGTAAAGCGTAAACACTTACATTAATCACAAATGCAACACAAAGCAGTCATAACTTGTATACTTCTCATTGTATTAAGATGATTTGAATGATTTTATCATTTAATTAATGATCAATAGAAACAAAGAAATCAATTTAGAACTGTTTATTTTAGGAGTGCATACAGGGGAAGTTAGCTACCTTGGCGGAGGTCTGCACTCTCCGAGTGCTTTCTAGTTTATTATAGTTCTGATATATTGTGTTAGACCAGTTAATTGTTGGTGTTTTTGAATTGTTGTTTGTCCTGACCTTTTAGATTGATAATTATGTTTATTTTAACTATAGCCCTGAGGCTGAAGAGGTTGAAGTTAGCAGTTAGCACTCTGGATTCCCTGTGGATTGGTTCAGATAGTCTCCCCCACCTCCCAATCCACAACCCCCCAAAACAAGCCCCTGTGTGCCCCGTCCAAAACACATGCATAAACATTCCAGCTGAATCAACAGCTGGACCGTCACAGCCAGAGCAGGAAGCAGGCCCTGCCTCTGCCATGTTGATTAAGTCGGAGTGTGCTATAGCTCCACAGTCACGTGTGTTGGGCACACGTGGACATTACCTTCATCATATCCTGTTTGATTTCACTTTGAGGTTATTATCTGAAGTCCACCATCTCAAGGCTAAGCTCTGAAACTGATCACAGGCACACTTTTAGATGTGTTTATTCATTTATAGAAAGGGTGGAGTGACAAAGAGCAGAGGTTAAATGTGTAGGTAACCTAATTAGTACAAACATCTCGTCACATTTGAGACGTATGTTCATAAAAATAAACAGCGTCCACCCATTAAAATGGTGTGTGGTCTGTCAGAAATCAGTCCCATCTGCAGAGAGCAGCCAAAAACAGCACGGCTGGACAGGAAACAAGTTTTTCTGAACAAGAGCCCTTTGGAGGAGAAATGTTAGAGAGTGTTGGCTATGGTGTTTGGAGATAGTGACGAATTACAGTTGTAGTTAGTCAGTACAGTGAGCTCATTGCCCCTGCACTAACTTCTATGTGAAATAATTAGATACCTTAAAATGGGTAATATTATAATTATAATGCTAATAATGATTTTCCTTTTTTGATGCATCTGATAGACTTTCAGGACAGATTTTCTTCTATGACTTTACTTTCACTTTAAAATGTAACATTGTATTGTGCATTATTAGCATACAGACATCACAAAATGAAGCAATAATTTAACTATATTATTAAAACGATAAGCTACACATCTCCGCCAAGGCAAATATCCTATCTCGCAATGATAAAGTCATAGCACCCAGACCTGTACTCAAACTAAGGATGGTCTAGTTTTGGGGCAAGAGTTCAATCTAGAGACACAGGACATTTATATTTTACAAAAAAAAACTGTACTTTCAAAGTTTTTAATCCAAATCCAACAATTAAATCCAGTTATCTTACAACAGACAAACCAAAGAATGCCATTAAAGATCTTCTTGGCAGAGGTAATAGTAAATCAACACACAAAGGGAAGCATGTTTACTGCAGTTCTTGTTTTGTTTCCTACTGATAAAGTGACGAAAACAACCCATCTAGCCTCAAGGGTAGTTGTAATAAATTGTTCCATTTTGCTGTGTTGCACAGACCAAGCCTTGGGTTAATATGAAACCCACCAAGACAGAACTCATCATATATGGTTTCAGGCCTGACAATATTGTAGCGTCTCATAATGGATGATGATCACTGAATACCAATGTAGAAAGTTTTTTGTGCTGCCATTTTAATGATTCCAGAAAAGAATGTCTAACAAAAACCCGGTGTCATATTTAAACAATTCTTTTTCCAATTGGTTACGATCATTCCAAAATTCCTCAGTTGTGTGATTCACTCAGCAAAAACTGAAAAAATTCAGATTGTGTTAGAATTACTGGCGCTGGGTCTCTGTTATGTAATTTCAATAAATGTCAATGTGGCAGACTTTCTGTGGAGATAAGGGTTTCTCAATGGTCTTGTTAGATATCAACACGGTATTGGAGTATGTGAAACCATATTCTGCATTTTTTTCTGAATTCATGGTTAATATGGTAATGAAAAAACCTGGAAAAGTCACAAAATGTTTTCTACAGTTTCCAGGTTTTGGAACAGTGCAATACAGGACAATAAATGTACAATCTGTATACATTAGCTTGATAGAATGTGTTCATATACATTGCATTTGAATTCTCGTTATTGTTCATTAATTTGCTAGCTGTTTAGTGTGATTTAAAGCATCTGTAATGACAATAGATATAAATTATATCTTCCCCACCTCTATCCTACACCCCATCAGAACAGGTGGTTTTGAGAATTCTACAGTTGTTACCTGGTCAGTTCATGTATGTGATTATATTGTTGTTAAAAAGAAGTGAGCCTACCATTATACCCCTCCAATGACAACCTCCCACCTCCCTGAATTTGAGGTTGAGTATTTTTTATCTAGCACCAAGAGAAATTATTTAATGATTGAATGAATTAATATAATAGGGTCTTTATACTTAAAATCGACAGTAGTTCACCAAAAGACGCTCTGAACGCATTTTAGAATTTTCTGCATAACAATCCGATTAACTGCAGTTTCCAAGATTAAAGACCTGGGGGAAAATCTAAAATGTTCTCAGAGGGATGTGTAACTGTAAGGCCCACATCCAGTCATCCAAATCCCTGTCTTGTCGGCGCACAGGTGTGGAGCTGGCAGAGGACGGCCTGTCAGAGTGTGCTTTGAGAGATGACAAACACACTGGTTATTTCCACATATGGCACATGGAACGATTTAAGCTCTTCCCTTTTTGATTTGAACACGATTTACACGTGGAATATCGGCTTGTTGAATATAATAAAGGCTTATAATTCCTGCTGCAGTGCTAGTAATCCTCAAGTATTATTGTGTACAACGCCTTTTTTTGCTGGCATTCAATTAAAAAAGGTCTATAATCAATGTCTAAACACCCAAGATAATCTTTAAGTTGTTAAATAAATATAATTTTGAATTATATAGTGAGAATAGAAAGCCATTGCATTCTGTAATTTCATTTTACAGTCCCAACCTTTTGCAGAAATAGAGTTTTATATTCCCTTTGGTGCACGAGACCACCACAGAATACAAAGTGTCCAGTGAGGCTAATGATTCACGTCTCCCCTTTGGCTGTTTGATCACATTGCTGGTGCTCTGAGAAAATTGGAGAAAGTCATTTTGTCTCTGAAAACACAAACCCCCGGACAGTATTAAAACAAACCCGAATCTGCAGGACGTCAGTAAAAACAAGGATCGTGTACAGTGAGGACATCTCTATTTAGGTAAAGGCATTCCTCTTTTTACATTGTTAATTACATTTTCCTTTCAACCAACACTTCAACAACCAGTGACGTAAGTTGGTGATCAGGGGCCCCAGTGCAGTTTTTTATTAGGCCCCAAAGAATGGAACCACATTCAGGTCTTTCACCGGATTCATTCAATTTCATTTATATATAAATATATAGACTTTATAGATTTATATGTTGTTGTTTTTAATTAATGTTATGGGAAATATGATATATGCTTGCTTGTTTGCCCAATCAACACATGTCTCCTGCCTTAATTTACAGTATAATGACTTACCAACCAAGACTGAACATGAAAACCCCAATATTCTGGATTATAGTTATTATAGGCCCCTCCAACTTCTGGGCCCCCAAGCACCTGCTCTGCCACCCTGCCCAAAATTTGATACCATCTTGATATGTGGAAATGGCAGAAAAAGCTCCAGTTTTATGGAAATTGGTCTGCCCTGTTGGCTCTGCTGACAGCCCCTCTCACACTGCCTGCAGCCTGCTGATTTCATATGCCTTCACTTATGATGACTGGACAAAGGCTCTCACGTAGATTGTTGTTGGCAATTTAAATGCATTGAAAAGCCAAGCCTAATCAGTCTAGTGTTTCTGGTGGGAGTATTGAGAACCATCCATACAGTGTCTGGAAACATGTTTATAAAAAAGGCAAAATATTGAAGCTGGACTAAGACCCTTTGGCTTATTTTGAGGACTTGCTACTACTTTTCAATATCGTTTGTATGTGTTGCTGATGGCTGTTATTACATCTTCATCATAGTCAACTTCATTCAACCTTAACTTGAATTGCATTGTTGAGGTTATTACAAGAAGTTGGCTATGTATACAGATTTATGTAGCACATCACAATTTTTACATGGGGAAGCATTCTTTGGTTTCTGTGGCATATCAGCTGAAATTGAAAACACATTTTGCCTGTGATATTGTGACATGATAAAATGCAGGAATTTCTCTCACGTGTCTTCATGGTTCTTTTGTAGATTCCAGCAACGCACTCCATAAATCTTGGAATCCCAAAATAGCAATGTCTAATGTTCTATGAGACACATGCTTCTATTTATGTGTCTGCAAATATTGTATTTTGCACAGCTTCACAAAAGACGTAACGCTGCTCAACATGTTTTTGAGGGATTTATGTGGCAGGTGCAGTTTTGAGCTGTAGTAGTTTCATAAAATAAGAACCTGTTCAAATGTTAAAAATATGGACCCTGTTCTGTGATATAATTATTCTTTTACTTTAGTCCCTCTCTGGCCTCAACATCAAATTATTATTATTATTCACTATTAGTCAAGCATTTTTAATTGTTTTGCTTTTTAGAAATACTCCACAAACCTTCTACTACTGACTGTGGGATTATTTTATTGTGACCTACTGACTTGTAAAAAATAAAATTTCTGGCAGTTAAAAATTATAACAAATAATACACATTTGTTTGAAGAAGAATAACTTGCAGTATGCTTTGTAGTATTTTTGTGCTAGTAAAAATGTAATTCAGTTCCTCCTGAAGCAGCAGCTGGAGAGTTTGTCCTCTCTGGGCTGCCGTAGGACAAAAAGTACTAAAACCTCTACAGAACTGTGCAATGTGTGTTTGATGTGATTATGTGCTACTAAAGTACAGTGTTTGACTAATGTGTTCCACTCAGTTATATTTACAACATTTTAAACAGTGCAGATTGTTATCTTTAACATTTAACTTCTCTCTTTTTCAGATCATGGATGAAACCCAAACACAGATAGCCTGGCCATCCAAACTGAAAATTGGAGCCAAGTCTAAAAAGGGTGACTATTATATTATGTTCCATTCCTTGCTATAGTCTTTGGAATTCCACTGATATAAAAGAAGACTTGCACCAAACTACACTTTGAAATGTTCATGAAAACGGCTGCAAAATGTCTAATTATACACCGTATAAAGAGAATGTTAATAATTTTACCTAATGTTATTTTAACTACACAAACATGTTCTCATCAAAGTTCCTTCTAGTTGCATGAAACATTTTGGTGTCGAACAAGCATCCATTATTAAAAACCGACATTAAGAATGATGAAAGCTTGGATTCTTTACAAGCAATAACTTCATCTGTGTTGAGAGGAATTTGTGAATTTTTTGTGGGGGCGGGAAATTCCTTCTATTAGTGTACACACATGTATCCCTCTTGTTGCCAATAATGCATTATCACGGCTATTTTAAGCTTTTTCCGGAATGGGGCGGAGAGGCCGGGTTCAGGGAGTAGATGCCCATTTTGTTGTCCTCTGGAGACTCCGCCAGCGTGCGTCTTCAAACCAGATGTGGACTCCAATCACGTTATGCAACTTCCTGTCTGTACAGAAAAATAGTGACATCGTTACATCAGAATCGTTGGATACTTAATCAAATATATAAGACATAGCAATCCCGCAGTCCAGTAAGAAAGGATTCACCTGGGACTGGTCAGAGTGGAAATAGCTTATACAAATTAGACCCTTGGTATTGTGTAAAGGAATGGCGAAGAATGTTGGATAATCACTCGCAGTTATCGCATGAGCACATACATTCGTGGGAGAAGACAGATGTGAGAGTGCAAGTCTTGTCGTGTTTTTACAACCAGGCTCATCACAGTGAATAAGAGGAAGAATAGACTTTCCCATAATCATATTTCACCATATGGACTTCTAAAAACAGACATGGAAGTCATCAGGATAGCAGAGAGGGAAAAAGTAAATACTGGTCAAAGTGACTATATCTTAAGTAGAAGCCAACGATTGAAATAAAACTAGAATATATCATAAAAGTACCCAGTGTGTACTTGGTAACACATGATGGAGGACTCTACTCAGAGAATGTGTTGCCTGGCCTGAGACATGAACAGATTACATGATTATAGGTATAATAGTAACCCTTTTCCACTCTCAAAATAGAAATATGTTTTGGAAAATAATCAAAGTGTCTCTTTACCTCACATTTGGGAGATACATACATACTGTGCAAATGTCAGGAATGCTGTGATGTAGTGATGCTTTCAAAATGATTAACTAGTGTTTTCTCTGTATATGTCACAAAATTCAATTTGCAAAAATAATATTCACTTTTGGTGATGACTGAATTTGGATCACCATCTGGAGTAAGGATTGGTACTGTATCTTTCCATCGTAACATAAACCCATTCCCATGACTTCTGGCAACTATCTTCAAATAGCATATCTCAACAAACCTGATTCTAAGTCTGTCAAAGATTAGCATGAAGAGAGACAGAAGATGTAAGCAGCCTACAACCACTGATGAAACCACCTGTCTTTCAAAAATGTATACAAGTGCACTTTTGAAAGCAGTGTGTGGCCAAATGACCAGAATTAGATGTTTCTTCTGAACATGCACTTAATAAAACTGATGACCTAACAGCATGCCTTGAAGCCTGCCTAAAAGATTTGCGCAGCACTGTCTGTTAACATAACACTGTTGCCTTGTTGACATGTAACACATTTTGTGCGATATCTAATCTGTAATAATAGCCTTTTATGGGATGTTGGTTCACTTTTGTTTCCTGGAATTGTGAATTAGTATCAACTTTCATGTACGATCTGGAATCGTTTACACTCGGCAGGATAGCGGCAGATGTTTGGGGATTTGTATTTGTAACCTCAGTGCTCGCAGGGCCACGCTCTATCAAAATGCCATCCCCTCAATTTCATTTATCACCTTATGCCACCTGCACAGGCCCGATAAGGCTAGTGCTCTGCCTCACGGCAATTCGCCATCTTTGCTCTGGCCGTGATTTCATACAACAGGAAGCAATATCATTCATAAACAAGACAACATTGTGACGTACTTCACAAATGTTTTATTGGCAACTTCAAGAATGTTGTTTTCTGTGTGTTTGTGTTTTAATTAGCATTAGCATTCAAACTTTCTGCAAGGCCACACTGTCATTTTTTTATTTATTTATTTTTCTGCCACTTAGCAACTATGGGCTTTAGGTGGGTTACACCCTGGACAATGGTGAGTTTGTTGCAGTGCTGACACATACACTGACAGACAATATTCACTCTTACATTCATTCACTTGACATACATCATCTTTGAATGGTGACAGAATGCTGGAGTACCCATGGAGAGAACCCTCAGTAACACAGGGAGGACATGCAGACTCCATTCAGACTTTTGCTAGGGTCGCCAGTAGAAAGTGCAAAGTTTTGTCAAATCAATCTGTGTAAACCGCGTGGTAATGGGTTTTGCAGATGTGAGCCTCTAGTTTGTGTTTGTTTGCTTTGTAGGTGTTCCTTTTGCCATATTAAGACTAAAGGTGTTCATTTTCTATTCTGCAATCAATCATCAAAGAAAAAGAAAATAGAAAAAACGTGGAGTGGAGACTGCTTCAAAAATGTGGGGGTGTTCTGCATCATGACTGCAACACTCGTTAGGGCTGGCTAATGTTTGCCAGATGTTTTGAGCAGGTTAGAACGGGGACATTACAAGAGAACTGCTCCCTCTAGAGGCCGCAGTTGGTGCCAGAGGAGGAAGTGGTGGGATTTTCTATTGTTTGCAGTAACAGCCGGGTAATGAGAAAATTTTCCTGGAACCAGTTTATGTGGGGACTGTGATAGGTCCCTGGCTGCTATTTTACTTTTCCTCAATATTTTTCAATGTACTGGCTCAAGCTTTCATCTCTAACCTCTTGAGTCTTATCAACCAGGGAGGAATAAGCCACAATGTGTTAATTTAAACCTGTTGTTAACCCAAAAAACATCCATTATCCTCACCCTAACCTTCTGCATACTACAGCCCTTCTCTTTGTATTATGTCTGCCTTTTCTGAGTTGACGTTGGGTACTTATTACCACCAAATCAAAATAATATCAAATAATTTCCCTCTCTGTTCTGTCGTGCGTTGGTCAAAAGTCCAGAAGTGCAGCAGCGGGCTTCTCGGAGGTCCTTGCAGCGTTGTAACAATAAATCTGTTTCAGTGGGACTTGTCTGAAGGCTGCACAGTAAATCTAAGATGTTCGAAGTCTGTGTGTGTGTATTAGGAGGGGTATTCCTGGAAGGGGACTTAGCCTACTTCCTGCAAATCAGTACAGTTAACACGGGACTGACTGCTCGTGGATGTAGTGTGTGCTTTATGTATTTGTGTTCTTAAAGGCTTGGCCGATCACCACGCCAGCTGTAGGCTTAAACAATGCGTAGCAGACACAAGCTTTAGCTTTGAAATGGTTTAGGTATGCACTGTTTGGTTATTAACTCTGGAATTTAACTCAAGGATTTGAAAGCCAAGGGTGTATCTGGAAGCAGCTCATAACTTGCACAATATCTACATAGGTGCTAACTCAGTGAAAATGATGATGCTATATATATATATATATATATATCGGCAAAATGACGATATTATGGAATCACTTCGGTGCGCGTCCACAGATCCTAGCTGTGAACGCGATAACTCAAAAACAAATTGCCGGATCAGTTTCAACATATGCACACAGGTACATACCATAAAGACGCCGAACTGTATCGATTACTTCTTCGATGAATATTAATTAAGTAATTAATAAATTAAATACGGGCCAAAACTGTGAACGCAATAACTCAAAAAGTCTTTGGTGGATCTTTTTCAACTGTTGCACACAGGTACATATCATGAAGACGCAGAACTGGGTTGAGTTTTGTACTTCTATGATTAATGACAATTAAGTAATTTTATATATAGTTTTGATGCACTTTTATTGATCCAAAAATCCTGCTGAACATAAATTAAATCGCATGAATTTTGGCACATTGTTCTGGGCAGTTGTATCCTTAATGTACATAGGCACATTACAGAGGTCAAATAAAGAATGCCTCTATAGCGCCCCCATGTTTATGACCCCTATGGGACCCTGGACACACTTACTTTGGCAGAGAGCAATGAAAC
>JAVQKC010003180.1:0-26518 GCA_036025475.1 Philypnodon macrostomus
GAAATCCCACTTATTAAACCTGACAGGGCTCACCTGTGAAGTGAAGACCATTTCAGGTGACTACCTCTTGAAGCTCATCAAGAGAATGCAGAGTGTGTGCAAAGCAGTAATCAGAGCAAGAGGTGGCTACTTTGAAGAAACTAGAATATAAGGCGTATTTTCAGTTGTTTGACACTTTTTTGTTAAGTACATATTTCCATATACGGTGTCAGTGACAGGCTAAGCTCTTAGAAGTCTTCCTGAAGCTGCCTACAACATAACTGCATGTAGAGAGGTAGAAAAAAAATCTGCCTTCGAAAGTGGCCGTGGCCCGCAGGGGAAGAGAGGGCCTTAATCTAAGCTTATTCCACTAAAACAAAGCTACAACTTTTGAAAAGAATCAAATCAAATCAAATCATACAACCTGAAATTCAAATGGAGATGTTTTTCAAATTTGATGAAAAAGCTTGTAACTGGTGCTAGAGTGGTTAGGCTACTGCAGAGGTGTACATTCACTGTCACTGTTCACATGAAACACAGGAAAGGGTTATGGGCTGTTAGTGTAGCATTTAGAGGCTTCCTTTCATGATAAACAAAAACAGAAAAGTTCTGGGTCCATGCCAAATGAGCTCCTTCAGAATGAGCTCCTTCACAGCCAAATAAGCCCACTAAAACTGCCACAAAACTCAATGACTAAATATTAACATTTTGATTAGAAGATTTACTGTAAATATAGCCTCTTTAAGTAGCCTAGTAAATAACTAAAACCAAGCAAAGGGTGAACACTTGAGAAGTCTTGAGACCCTAACTACAAGGAAAACTACCAGGCACATTAGCGGAGGACGGTGTCACCAGAGCGTGTCATTACATGGTTAAAGCACAGGCTGGACCTCAGTTCATTAGCCCTGAGACCTCTTAACCTCTTTCTACAGTGAAGGAACAGGGCGTGGTTTAACTGGGACACACATGCCTCAATACGGACTGAAGATTATTTAGTCATACACATTTATCAATAATAACTCAATGGTCAGGATTTTGTGCTAGTCCACTGAAATTAAATTAAACAATGAACAATAATAATATTCATGCTGGCGTGGATTTGTATAGATCTTTCAAGAAATCCCAAACTTTTTACATCCATAATTAATTCTATCCACAAGAAACCTCTGTAGCCAGATATGTGGCTGAACGTGTATGAGTATAAAGTCCTAGACACTAGTGCTGGCTTGAGATGACCAACGAAGAGAGTAGGGAAGTGGGAGCAGCCAGATGAGAGGCAAAAGGGATGATGCACATGAGCGGTTTAGGTGGTGATGGGGCGGAGGAGGGTGGGGATGGGGCGGAGGAGGGTCATGGTATAAGCTGGGAGGCCGGAGATGCGGTTAATTGTGGTTTAAAAGCAGTCGGCTTAGCTAAGATAGGCTGGGGTAGCGGTCCGGCTGGAGGAGAGCATGGAGGTCATAGAGCAGTTGCCAGTAGTCTTCCAGTTGAATTTACACATAAGCTTCATATATTCAGAAAATATAGGTGGAGTGTCTTGCTCAAGGATGCAACAGACATATGAACTGGTTCTTTTGATTAGTGGATGAAATGCTCTACAACTGCCACTGCCACCCTGTAAGCTAAGTGAGAAAGAGAACAGGACTATGGAGTCAGTCTACCCCTTTACATTGGACTTGTGCAGTAATGTGTGGTGCCACCGTGTCCTGGGGAAACAAGGTGAATGTCTCCTCTCTGTTGCACACCTGCTGTAATTACCCTGAGGACAAACAGATTATATAACACACACACACAGTCACACACACGGCGAGTGCCAGTGCGTTATAATGACTGTGAACTGAGAGGTGATCAATGAGACTTTCAGCAGTGACCAAGAGCAATGCATTGGGCGACAGTTATTTCACATGTTTTATTTAAGCAGGTCACATTATAGATGACCGTTAGCATGATTATAGCATAGAGAATAGCAGATGCGCTTAGTAGACAGTTAGCCTGAGATCAATTGTAACTCAAAAATATTGTCCCAAATAACAGTGACTACTGGTAAGAAACATATCCATGTGAACTGGCATTGAGAACAATTTATAGAGTGTCCTGGTTTTTAGTCAGTCCAGTCTCTCTGGGTCTAACATTTTCTAACTATGAGTTTCCAATAAAAACGTGAACAACCATGATCTCAGATTTACTTAAGTCTACTGTCTTACAGTTTTAAGATCACTTCTACATGAGATCTTCATAATGCCATCATAATAAAAGATTATGTATTAGGTAAGGTTACACATGTTTTGGTTCAGGTTAGTCACCTACAGGTAATATGTGCTCTTATAAAATAGAGCATCTGTATGTGTCTGTGTTGTGTGATGTTTATCTTGCAGCAGCTCCAGTCTGAATGAAGCTAAAAATATAAAAGCAGCTGCAGCTGAAGCTCTCTATTGTCTGCCCTTGACTGCTGGGTACTGGGACAAATCTCCTTTCTATCCACTGACCTAACCACTCACATCAAATTTATTATTTCTCAAATAAAAAACAAGTTCAAATTTCAGTAGCTCTTGTGCATAATATTTTATTTTGAGTACCAGGGTGTAGAAGTATAATTACATCAGTTGTTAAGAGCATGCTCTTATTGGCTTACATGGGGCCACCATGATGTTAGTTTGTTCATAATATTAGTAAAAGTTCATTTTAAACTGACCTGTGCTGACCTGTGATCAGATGTGTGACCACACGTGTTGAAACGGTACCAATCTGATGCCATGCCATGCTCCACAGCAGGAATCAGATGTTGGATTAATGCTGCCCTGGATGTTGTTTTGAAAAACCTGATCCAGGTGAGCAGTGCTCCAGTTTCACGAGTAAGAGAAACTGCCCCAGACAAGAGACACAAGTAGTTTCACACAAACTCCAGCCAAACAACCCAAAGAGGAGCTGGTCCTGAGTGTCACCAGTCTACATATGAAAGTCAGCAGGCTCTGATTTCTGAAGTTTGTTATTACGTTTCACTTAAAGCAGCTGTCACAGTATACGCAACTGTTTAAAATGAATGTCTTGTACTTTGTTGCTACATGTAAGAACACATTAGACAAAATAGGCCCATGCTGTTGTCCCTGACAGCAAGGTGTATATCGGCAAAACGGCTCCTACACGTCTGCCCCATACGTCTGCCCCATACGTCTGCCCCATACGTCTGCCCCATACATTTGCCCCATAAGTCTGCCCCATACGTCTGCCCCATATGTCTGCCCCATACGTCTGCCCCATACATTTGCCCCATACATCTGCCCCATACATCTGCCCCATACGTCTGCCCCATACGTCTGCCACAACTGGCACCAATGGGCACCTTAATCAGACATTGTGTGATTTCTAAGGGTTTTAATATTGTTAACGAGCAATGAAGAGGCCCTGCCCCCAAACCATGACAAACACTGGAAAGGTCTATTTTACTTTTTGGATTTTTCTGGATGTTTGTGAAGAATGTTTTTTGACTAATTTAGTAAATTTCCTTAAAACTACATTCTTATCTCAGTCTAAATTAATTTAAGTTAATTACTTAATTAATATTCATCTTAGAAGTACCCAAATCGATACAGTTCGGCATCTTTATGATATGTACCTGTGTGCAAAAGTTGAAACTGATCCGGCAATTTGTTTTTCAGTTATCGTTCACACATACAATCTGCGGACGCGGACCAACGTGATTCCATAATATCGTCATTTTGTCGATACAATAAGTGCACAGTTGGAGAGTCTCAATACCTAGCTTTCCTGATGGTCATCTTGTGGTGGAGTGCTGTCCATGGTGCTGAAGCCAAGAAGACACATTTTCTATTTTGGGTTTTATGGTCACTCAAGAATAGCGTTGCCATTGTCAGGCTCTGTACACCTGTCACAGTGTGGTAACCTAAACTTAAAGCTATAGGTGTGGTCTACAGTGTTATGTAACTCCTCCAGCCTAAGCAGTTATATGAGCTATCGCCGTGCTCAGCAGATGGCCCACAGATGGATTCCAAAACTGAGAAATAACACTAAAACAAGGCTTTGAAGAATAGTGCAGCCTATTATGATGTTTGCACAGATCTGTCTTTGTCTGATCTTCATTTAAGCAAACATAAAAAGGCACAAAGAATATTCTCCCCTTTCCTTTTTTACTGCAGCATAAAAGCCAAACAGCTGCACACAAACAGCCTTGTTTAATATCAGACTTAACAAGCTCAAGGCTAATCGGGCTGGCCGTTACCATGGCAACTAATTGACCCTTCGACTAGATTATTGTCTCATTACGAACTGCTGGTGTGCACAGACCGTAGAGCGCAGTGCTTCTCATCTACAGAGCATTACTGACAGAGGAACAATGTTAGTTGGTTGAAATTACAAAGTTTGGTCTGTAGACTAAAAAACTAAATAAAGACAACATCAGGTGCTGCTTGGCTCTGGCTGCAGATTTATTGCGTTACCACCATCAGCATATTAGCACTTAGTGTTTTTTCGCGAGCCCTTAATGAACTCACATTTGTGTGTGGGTTGAAGTTGTAATGGTGTAATAAAGAAAACATTACGGAGGACTGAACAAGCTGCATTGTTTGCAATCATATGATCATTACTCTCCTGAAATGTGGTGTGTAATAAAGTTTAGTAGTTTTTAGCTGCTGGCATTTCAGGGAGCAGAAAATAACTGAGATAAACTTGATGAATGATTATTGTGTACAAGGCTAGTAACACTTGATGCACTTTTTTTGCTCAAACTCACTTTAATGCTACAATAGAGGGGCTTAAACAGATGCTCAAATGATGATAATACTTCCATTTGCAGGTAACCAAATATAACAGTGATTGCTACATTTTTCATTGTGAAAATGTCCCCAGCACTCAAGCACAAGTACATTGAGGAGTGGACTTATTTTTCTGAATGAAGCACCACCAGGCAGACAGAGAAAGACTTGTTTAATCATTTAATATTAAATTAACGCATGCAATAAAACAGCATGACGTTACCATCATTTCTCTTGCCAACTTTAACTTTAAAACGGTAAATATAATAAACTGAAAGACTGATCTGACCCTTGTAAGAGATGATGCAATAATTATTACTATGATGTAAAACTGAATGTATCTAATGGGTCCCATCTGTCATTGCAGTTTTGAGGAAAAGCTCTTGTGGTGTCTTTGAAGATGTCAAGTGAAGTCACATTGTGTGAGACATCATGTGAGGCTGGAGCATTGTGTTAAGATCACAGACTCACGTGTGTGTTCATGTTGCCGTCCAGGTGTTGTGTGGCTGAGGGTGTGGCCGGGTGGGGGTCACATGTGCAGCAGGTGCAGACAGATGATCCCCTCATGGTCCAGTGAGCCAAGATCAAGTCACATGTCCCACTACTAGAGGGGAAACCTGAGCTCCATAGACAGCAGCAGGAGGCCTGGGACCCTTCGGGGCACAGGTTCTTAGAAGGTGGGGATCTTAAAGGCTCCAACATGTGTTGACAGCATGTTATGAAGCTGCCAAGGGACATCATTAAAAATGCATTCAGTGGTCTTCTGCTACAGCTAATGCATGCACACACAACAAGCTATTGCCTGACAATGTAGGTTCCCCTCATAATTCAGATTTTACAGCTCAAGGAGTTATCCTTCCAATACATTTTAAAATACAATGAAATACTGTGAAGCTGAGAGTGATTGTGGTTAATGAGATACTTCTCAAGTAGAGTTGAGGGACATGGCTCATTCTTAAAGTTTCATGTTTTTAAACTATTGCTTTTTGCAATGTTTAGGCTCACAAGTGAATTCACTATTATCTTGAGAGTAGAGGAGAATTGCTCTATGTATTATTGCTCCAATTCTGTATCTATGTGATCAGATGCCTACTCTAAGCCTTTAATGTTCCCAAAGTGATAATATATAAGATAATATATTTTAATGCATCCCACTGCGTAAAGGCCCTATTTACAACAAACGTTATGTGTTAAACACTGTACCCACAAAGAATCTGACAACGTGAAGCCATTCATATTTGTGTCCAATCATCAAGCCTCTGAGCTCAGGCATGTGTTGTGCTGACGCTGCTGATCCCAATCCCACAATGCTTCGAGACAAACACAAAGTCCCAGCACAGACTGTGATCTCTGAGGAGAATTTATCTTTAAATAACAGCCAGTCTGTTTCCTGCAACTGACTGTGTGTGTGTGTCCATGTGATTGTGTGCGTGTGTGTCCGTGTGTGCATGCGTGCATGTGTGTTTGTGTGTGAGCGTGTGTGTGTGCGTATCTGTGTGTGTGTGTCTGTGTGTGTGTGTGAGTATGTGTATGTGTGTGTGTGCGTGTGTGTGTGTGTGTGTGTGTGTGTGCGTATCTGTGTGTGTGTGTCTGTGTGTGTGTGTGTGAGTCTGTGTATGTGTGTGTGTGTGTGCGTGTGTGTGGGTGTGTGTGTGTGTGTGTGTGTGTGCGCGTGTGTGTGTGTGTGTGTGAGAGCGTGCGTGTATGTGCGTGCAGCTATGTATTTATCTGCTGTCATTGATATTCAGAGCCTGCTCTGATCAATGGGTGAACACTTATTTCATTTCTGGGGCTGAGATCATCCAGTCTACAGCAGAAAATATCAGGAGAGAAAATCCTCTAAAGGGTTATTTCAGATAATTACTTTCACCAGGAAGTAATGTTTTTGTAGTATTGGTGTGTGTCTCTTAGCAACTTTACACAAAATCTACTGAATGGATTTGAATGAAATTTTCAGGGAACGTCAGGGGTGACTCAAGGAAGAGGGAGTGATCTATAAAAACTGTTTGGGTTGTTTAATCAAACTGCTCCCTACTGCTTTTCTCTTTGGGTCCCGTGTCTCACCCTCCCTCTTGTGAAATCAGACACTTCCAGTCAGAGTGAGGAAGACTCTAGTTGTCAGTCTAATGTAAAAAAAATAATGTTTAATAAAAATCACCAGGACATAAATGTACATTAGGCCCAAAAAATACGCAACGGCTCTGGCGGATTTAGAGCCACTGTCTGTGTCAACAAGTTTTCAGGGAACTATACTTTCACCGTGAACAGCATCGGACTATAGCAGTGTGCTCCAGCTCTCAATCTGTAAATACAATTTTATTTGAATAAATGTGGCCTTATATACATAATTCTCATGCTCAGAAATGCTCATTACAAGTTGTTTGTGGACAGTGTGACAGGAAACCACGGAGAAAAGCGGGGAGCGACTTCCGAACCCATGATGCCGGGGTGAGCATCCCAAGCCCTGCACATGAGTGGCACGCTCCACCAACCTAGCAGAAATGCTCATTAAAGGTTATGTGAAATAATGCATCCATTACGCAGCCGCTACAGCGAACATGCAGGTCCTCCTGTTCTCATAAAATCACCAAACCAATACAAAAAACGATACATTCAGAGGTTTCTGTTAGTATTTCTTCAGCCACTAGTCACAGCATGAGTCTGAAGGCTCGTACACACCCTCCTCCCATGACAGGGGAGCAGGGGCGAAAATATCAAATACAGCGTTCTCTGTGGGGCCCCACTAAGTAGATTGAACAGAAAAAATATATACATGACATCATCATACAATGTCTATTTTGTAGAGCTACTAAAAATGTTTTTATTTCTTGTTTACATTTTGGATCATTTATTCATTTCCTCCAAGGAAGGTAATGTTTCTGGTAGCATTTGTCTGTCTGTCCGTCTTTACTTTACTCAAAAACTACAGAATGGATTTTGATTCAATTTTCAGGGAAGGTCAGGAATGATACAAGGAACTTAATGTATGTTGGTTCCACTTTTAAAAATGGTTGATAACACTCAGTATACAATATTTCCTGTTTCTGCACTAAAGCTTTTCCAACTACAGTGGGTGGTGTCTAAAGACACTGGTGAGCACTACTATTGTTTGTGATCCATGTGGTCATGGCTGCTGCTCCAAACAAATGTAATTAGCAATGCAAGATTTGGTTTGGTTTGGCATCTGGTGGCTGGGTCTTTGCCCACGGGACCCGGCCGGGCTCAGCCCGAAACAACGACATGGGCCCGCCTTTCATGCATGAGCTCATGTGGGAGGTTGAGAGGAACCAGCAAGACATAGTCGGGGACACCTCCAAGCACAGCTTGGGCTCTGGAACCCTCGAGAGGAGCTGGACCTTCCACTTCTCTGGAGTTGTGAGGTGAGAGGCGGCAGGCTAGTGTGGGCTTATAGCTCCCTAGCCCAGCCGTCATGTGCTCATCCCGGTGAACGAGAGGGTCGCCTCTCTTCGCCTTCGTGTTGGGAGGAGGGCTCTCACTGTTGTTTGTGCTTATGGTCAAATAGCAGTACATAGTACCAGGCCTTCTTGGAATCCCTGGGAAGGGTACTGGTTAGTGCCCCAACTGGGGACTCCATTGTTCTACTGGGCACCTTCAACGCTCACATGGGCAATGACGGTGAAACCTGGAGGGGCGTGATTAGGAGGAATGACCTCCCCGATCTGAACTCGAGTGGTGTTCAGTTACTGAACTTCTTTTCTAGTCACAGTTTGTCCATAACAAACACCATATTCAAACATAAGCATCAGTGCGCGTGGCACCCAGACACTTTAGGCCAGAGGTCGATGATCGACTTTGTTGTGGTTTCATCTGATCTTCGGCCGTATGTCTTACTCGGGTGAAGAGAGGAGCTGATGGGGGATCACACTTCTCAACCTCCCTGGGAAGATCTACTCCAGGGTACTAGAGAGGACAATTCGGCCAATCGTTGAACCTCGGATTCAGGAGGAACAATATGGTTTTCGTCCTGGTCGTGGAACACTGGACCAGCTCTATACCTTCAGCAGGGTGCCTGAGGGCTCATGGGAGTTTGCACAATGAGTCCACGTCTGATTTGTGGATCTGGAGAAGGCATTTGACCATATTCCTCGTGATATTCTGTGGGGTGCTCCTTGAGTATGGAATCCTGGGCTATTGGCTGCCCGGTCTCTATACGACCAAAGCTGGAGCTTGTTTCCAGTGCATGTTGAACTCTGGCAGGGCTGCCCTTTGTCACCGGTTCTGTTTATAGTTTTTATAGACATAATTTCTAGGCGCAGCAAGGGGCCCGGAAGATAGGACTCGCTTAGAGATAGGGTGAGAAGCTCGGTCACGGGAGGAGCTCAGAGTAGAGCCTCTTATTCAGAGGAGCCAGCTGAGGTGGCTCGGGAATCTTTTTCGGATGCTCCCTGAATGCCTCCCTTGGTGCCTCCCTCTGGGCATGTCCCACCAGGAGGACACCCTGGAGAAGACCTAGGACACACTGGAGAGATTACATCTCTCGGCCTGGGAACGCCTCGGAATCCTCCGGAAGAGCTGGAGGGAGAGTCTGGGGAGAGGGGAGTCTGGTTTCTCGCTGCTTAGACGGCTTAGACTCCGGGGCCGGGGCCGGGGCCGGGGCCACATTCTATCTTTTGGGCTCCACATTCTATCTTTTGGGCCACTATTCACTGGTTCAGTCTGCAATTTAGTCCTTTGCATTTGTTTGTGCAAATCTCTGAAAATGAGATGGATATTGTAGTTTTTAAGGCAAATCAAGTGGTTGAGAGTTAATTTGGGTTAATTACTGAATACATTATAGTGTAGAGTTTAGTGGGAGCACAGCCTTGTAGTCTGAAGATAATCCCGCGTTTTTTTCACACTTTGTTCAGTTTTCCCTTTTATGTTCCCTAAGTGTCCTGCTACAATAACAGCGTCATGTAGAGTGTCATTAAAACAGCCATTTCCAAATTAAACAGTAACATTTTGGGATGAGTCTTTGCCTGAAGAAAACCATCTTTTCCACTCGGGTGCTCCTGTAGGTGGCTTCATTAAAATAATCACTAAGGCGAGTAAATGAGCGCGTGTGAGCTATTAGACTGGTAATGCATTAATTAAATTAGAGCAGTGTAATAGCATTGGCGTTAGGAGCACACTGTCCCACAGAGAGATGGAAGGAAGCAAGTGAAGACTGGTACTGGGATCACTCTTTCAAATTTGACTTCTTCAAAAATCTGTGATAATCTGTGGTCCATTTTGGTAATTGTTTGGGCAGCAGTGGTGCAGTGGGTAGGCGCTCATAGGGTCGCCGAATACAACAGTACACTTAACCCACATTGCCAATGAATGAATGTGGTTGTGTGATTGGTGTTCGGTGGTGATCGGAGGGGCCATAGGCACAAACAGGCAGCCACGCTTCCATCATCTGACCTAGGGAAGCTGTGGCTACACATGCAGCTTACCATCTCCAGTGTGTGACTGTGGAGTGAATGAATAATGGACTTTGAGAAAGCCTTGGACATTGTAAAGCACAATATAAATCAAATCCATTATTATTATTATTGCTTTATATATAAATCATAGTTGGATCCCATATAGCAAATTTGGCAGATACACCTTAGACACTGGCCAGGAAGTCACAGGGCTGACACAAGGACCTACACAGAAAACACAAGGGGACAATTTAGAGACACCACTTCACGTACCACATTTATGTCCCTGGACAGTTGAGTATCCAGAGAAAACCAAAGATAACACGGGGAGGACAAGCAGACACCACCCAGCAGTGTAGTCTCTATTTGCTAAATATTCATCCATTTTATGCTTCTTTAGTCAGAGGTCTGTATCTTCTCAATTCTAAACATCTGAACTCATGTATGTACAGAAATGTGCATATTAATATTTTAGATCAAGCTATAAGCTCCAAGAAATGATATACAGTATGTGCATGTGTTGTTTCTGTGTATTTGTGTCTGTGCGTGTCTCAGATTTCTGTTGAAGCAGACAAGCTCTGTCACACATGTATTATTTAGTCACATGACTTGCTGCTGCCAATGGGCACAGGTCAGACACAGACTGATTACACTGAGTCTTGTAACTAGAACTTCTTCCTCCAAGCCATAAATGTGAAAAGTGTTTGCCTGTGTATAGATTAACGGGCAAACAAACAGTAAATCTGAATAATAAGCATATCAGCAGCTTGAGCTTGCTGCTAAATAGCGAGGAAGAAAGGACAGGACGTTTTGCAGTTCAGCACCATGGACAGAGTCAATGATGGAAGGCAGCAAAGAAACCAAAATACAGCACTTTTGTGAGAATACAGAATGTTTCCCAATAAAATGTCATACAAAAGGATTGTTTCACCCCATTCAACCAGCTGATCATAAACCATTAACTTATGGCAATACAAATTCCATAACACAACAATAACAGCCCCATCAGTACTGGTCATTTACTGTGTGCTATCACAATAAATGTTGTGTGTTGCTTTGAAGGCAGAACAGCAGATGTTTGTGGCCATGTAGGAACCATGTTATTGAGTTTTTGAAAGAAACACATGCACACCTCGGACGTATTAAAGGCTGTAATAACACTTTCACAAACATCTCCTATCACACCTTCACAACCCACAGTCACACACAACACTGTGCTGCAAAGGTCTTCTTGTTCGTTCTTTGTCGATAAAATGAAGAGTAGATTTTTTTTGTATCTAACTGACATTGCTGTATTGATTGCAGAGCATAATAACTGAAGCTGACAAATTATTTCTATAGCCCACAAGTCTCACAAAATCAGGGACTCTATGAAACTCCATCTCAAGTATATACAACTCTATAGCTTCAAGGAAACTTTAGCGTGGATATAATTAGGATTAACCAAGTCAGTGATCTCTTCAGACTGTATTAATTAACACAAGAGACAGATGCCAGAAGGACAATCTCACAGTTCACTTAACAAACCTCTATTTGAATGAAAAGAAAAGTTTGAAGTGTGAATAAAAGTCAAGGTAAAGGAGGATGACTGTCACAGGAGAGCCTCATTTAATTTACCCCCTCTCTCTCTGTCTCTCTCTCTCTGTCTCTCTCTCTCTCTCTCTCTCTCTCTCTCACACACACACACACACACACACACACACACACAGACACGCACACACACGCACACAGACACACACACAGCTCGACTCACCCCAGGGTTGTCATGGTAACGATGGTGTACCAAAAGGCCGCGGGGATGCTGGTAAATTTGCTGGCGCTGGAGCCCTTCTCCGCGTAAAACATGACAGTGGCGAAGATGATGATGGCCATGGTGAGAGAAAACAGCAGGAAGCCCAGTTCAGAGGCGCAGCTCTTTAGTGTGTAGCCCAGGATGCGAAGCCCCGCGGAGTGCCGCGAGAATTTAAAAATCCGGAACACTCTGAAGACGCGCAGGGTGACAAAAGCACCGCTCACATCCTCATTGTCTGTCATCACGAGGCCAATGTAATAGGGCATGATAGCCACAACGTCAATAATGCTCATCACGCTTTTGACAAACTTGTATCGGCTGGGCGCGGCTATCAGGCGGAGCAGGTACTCCACTGTAAAGATCATTACGCACGCGGTGTCCAGGCAGAAGAAGGCCAACTCATAACGCTCCCCGCAAGACACTATCTTTACGCGGTTGGGCATTGTGCCGCACGGGACTGTCTCCACAACGTTGGCCATCACTGACACTGCAATGAAAAAACCCGTGACATAATAGAAGACTAGAGCCATGGTGCTTGTGTGGGGGTTCTCAAAGGCGCGCCACATGGTCTCCCTAAAGCTCAGATCCGCGGCGATCAGATCATTGGATTGATCAGATTCCTCGTCATCCTGTATGCGCTCCTGGTTCTCCCGCCGCCTGTCCTTGTACTCCTCGTAGCAACAATCCCCAATGATCTCGGGGATAATGCCAAAAAAGGCCAGCTCCTCATCGTAAGCTTGTATGCACTCTTGGCGCGGGTAATGTAATTTTCCGGTACGATAAAAGTTTAAGATATGGCGGAAAATATCCGGATCGCGGTCAAAAAAGTACTCATTGATCTCCTCGTGGAAGAAGAAGTCCCGCTCAGAGCTGCCCAGCAGCGTGTCCGGGTAGCGCTCCAAAGTATCTCGCCAAGTCTGAAACCTAGTGCCGCTTACATTAAGAACGATGAGGCCGTCTTGTCCCAGTTGCTTTTCTTTAGGGGGTACTGGCATAGGCGCACTGGCCACCGGCATCCAGCCGATGGCCGCTGCGCGCGCAAAGGGCAGCCACGCTACTCCTGCCGCCATGGTTCTGGAGCTGAGAGGCACTCAGGAAACCGAGAGACTCGACATCTGGGTCGCCCGCCACAGAAAACCACCTTTTCAGTGGGCTACTTTTAGTCAAAGTATTGCTCTGTTCTGCTTCGGTCACTTTAGTGTAACTTTCCCCGTGTCAAAACCAAACAATACACACATGCATCAACTTACAAAACATTTCATATAGAGTTCCGTTTCTGCGCTTTTCCTTCTTTCAGCAACAAGTCCAGTAAGAATTAAGACGAGCTAATGATCCGGGCACGGCGCGGAGACCGGGCTGACATGCTGATTTCTGTGGCTTTTTGCGCTCCCTCCACAATACGCGGTCCCTTCAGTGGCTGTTCTCACGGACACAGGCCATCGGTCCAAGCGCCTATGTGGAGCTGCGGCAGAGCGCACGAGGCGTCCGTGTTGTTCCGCGCTGTTACAGGTGATGCTCTGAGCCTGCTCTCTCTCTCTCTCTCTCTCTCTCTCTCTCTCTCTCTTTCTCTTTCTCAGGGGGCGTGTCGCTGCTGCAGTCTCGTTCACTTGAAGAGCCGGACTATTGGAGGCTGTGGCTGTATTTTTTTTCTAAATTCAGTTTTGTACAATAGAGAAACACAACAATATTTACCTTGTTGTCAAACCAGAAGCATTTTGTGTTTTCCAAAACAATCACATCAGCCTTCAGAGTGATGATCTGCACTGAGTAATAATTAGTGTACATGGATAAACCCTGAAACCAATACATATTTCTCAGAGAGTTCGAGCCTCACAGAGCTTTGCTGGAGTCAGCTACTGTCACTGTCACCTGATGCCACAATATTTTTTTTTTTATCTCAAATGTAACACATCCGCTGTATTTCAGGGGATATTCATGCATATATCAACCGACAAGTCTTTCTCCCCCACCCCATGGTCTCCATAAATGAGCCTACATCAGCCACAATCTACCCCAGCTCCTAGTTTATTGTGTTAACCAATTTTCATCATTAAGGCTTACACTTTCAGACATAGGCAAATGCTCTTACTGGTTTTTACTGTCATTTTAAGGGTTATGTATTTATCACTTATACTGAACTGTCTTCAGATGCTGAGCTGAATATGAACAATATGGAAGTACTTCTCAACATTAACAGTTTGTGCCACAAGAACAACTCTCTTAGTATCACCTCCAACTGTCCTTTTCTGTTCAAAACAACAGAATAAAACTGAAACTGTGGCCTGACTCAGCACTGAGAGGATGCATACTTTTCATCTTGAGAATACATTTTATTTTGAATGCATTTTGACATAGACATCTGCACATGGCCACAGGCTAGTGCATTTATTCTCAGCAGCTGCATATCAGTCAAAGGAAGTGTGGACTCCAGACGGGAGGTCTCACTCTGCTCCTAAATCATGGCACAAAAGGAAACCAGAGGAGCAGAGATCAATGAAACCTGTGTGCATCAGTGTTTTTTGTCCAGTGCAAGTTCATGCATCTGTTCGTACAGGCGCTGGTGATAACGAACTCATTCAATTCAATGCATTTCTGTACAGCTGCAGGCCATTAAGACTTAATGTAAGGTTTTTAAGCCTCACATAAATCTTTTTATAATTAACGCATGTCAGTCTAATGCATCTTAACATAAAAGTGTGTGCCATGAGTCGTCAATAGGTAGTGTTTCAGAAGACTTATGTGGGACTGTGTTGAGTAGTCCCTGTAGTCATTGTACAGTATTGTACTGAATTTAAGACCACTCCTGGAAGAGCAACTGAAGAGCAAATGCACACCAATTTTCTGAGTCAAATGTATTTTGGAAAAATGCCATATTTGTTATACTTTAGTGAGGATGTGAACAGTATAGTGCCCTACAGCGACATGTTTTATGTGTGGACTGTTGAGGATGATGGAGACTTCACTGGAGAATATTTAAAACAATAGTTGGGCCTGTTGATTTGATTCTACCTTATGCTGTTGCCCTGAGGAACTTGACTTAGTGAAGACAATGATATCCTTGTCAAACCAGATGTCTTGATTTCTAAATGATCACAAAAAAATACAGAACAATCAAATGTGTGATTGATATTGATATTATTGTATATTAAGTATTGCTGAAAGTTTTTTACAATGGTCAGTAAAATGTTTTTTACAGTTTAGATTCTGCAGCTCTCCAAGTCTTGCTGTTTAGTGTTTCTTTCACTTTTTAGTTACATCCCCTCTGCTCTTCTCCCCCAGACAGCCTGCCTTTAGATTTGTGTCCAGAAGAAAGTGTTTTTAAGGTTGCTATTGTGTGGGCAGGTGTGCAGAGAAAAAGGCAAGAGAGATGAGTAGGAAGAGCCAAAGCAAGTTGAGTCAATGTGATACAATTAAAAGTGACAGTTGTGTGCGTGTGTGTGTATGTGTGTGTGTGCGTGTGTGTGTACATTGTGCAGTAATACTTGGCCTGGTTGCCTCATTTTAAACTTACAGCTAACCATGTTTTCAGTTCTTCACCATTAGCCTGTCTACAATGGTCTGGCACGCGTTGCTACTGTCTGGTAAATGATTCAGAATTATACCATAAAACTCATTTAGAGGATCTAGTCGTAGGCCAGGTTTGCACGGCTCACGGTGCATGCTAAATCTGCTGGCAGGCTTTCCCATCCTGACAATATCTGAGCATCCTGCCAGCAGAAACCTGATTTGTGGATTAACCTTGAATTTACATCTTGGAATGTGACAGATTCCTAGGGAAGGTATGAGCATTTGAAGAAATCATTAACAATTAAGGCCGGGAGTCGGGAACGAGTAAAAACGGTTGCAGAGAGGCACGGAAGAGGCAGTCCCGGCTAAAATAGTAATGCATTTTCCTGTGTAGCTGTCAGCGCTCTTATCTCCGATCCTTTGAGTGGCAAAGACTTGACACGGGATTTCACAAAGGAGCTCATTTTCCATTCTTGTGTCGAGAAAATAAATGTAGCCTTGGTGTGTATCACATGTGTTGTTCATGTAATGTTCTGAATTTACATGAAACACGCATCAAGCTCTATTAATACTAGGGATGCACCGATATGACATTTCTTGGCCGATACCGATATTTCAATTACCAATTTGGACGACAGTGATTCTGATATTCTGTAAACATGTTATTAAATATCAGTTTTACGTCATTTCTGATCCCTAAATTTAGACTTTTTTAATGGGCTTTTTTTTCTCTGACTGTTCCTAAACCTACATGTATCCCTTAAGAACAGGTTAACTTTGAGGTTAAATCACCAATTCATTTCTTCTGTAGTAGATAAAAAGTCTTGGGGTTAAGAGGTGAAAGGGTCATGTTTTATACACGTCGCTCTTCACACCGCGTCTTCATCTCCAGGCATACATCGGAAAAACTGGAGAGATCTATGTTTTGTTTTTGTCAGATGTTTCTCTCTGGGGCAGAGTTTGGGCCGCCTCAAGATTTAAGATATTAGGGAGCGAGATACTGGGTCCTGGTTTTGTGGCCGTGGTGATGTGTCTAAGTGATGAGGAGCATCTGTTTAGGATCATGTAAGGATGTGACTCTTAACTCTCTGTGCTGTAGTAAACACATACTGTATAGTGGTGTATTTTAGTTGTTCTTTGTAACTCATCCTGACAAGCTGCTGCAAAATATTCCCAATCTTATATAATTTCTTACTGAATTATTTGACTTTTTTTCAAACAAGGACTCATGCAGATTTCACATTATTTATCTACAGTTTTCTCATACTACCAGGTCACTTGGTCAGGTTGGTAATCTCTGTTTGTTTTAAAAGGTTGGTTCCGGAAAGTCTTTAATACAATACAACAGGTGTAAGATTTATGGTCTTTTCATATCTTTATCTTTTAAAACATCATCACGTGCAACAGTAGAATGCATTTATACCGTATAGGTGACTTAAAATGATACAAAGTCACCATTTAGCTGATGTTTTTGGCCACTATTTCCACAGGTTTTTAGAAGCATTGTGCCCCAGGCTGTGGTCCCAGTGGAGATAAGGGTGAAGAATAGATGGCATTCTGGGCTCACAAGATGGCAAGCCACACGCACACATTTTTATTTTTACCTCCAAACTTCGTGGGAGCCATCTGTTCAAACATTTAAAGAATACCTTAGTCTTGCTCTGGCCGTGCGGAGAAAGAGGAACAGCTTGACCGGCAACATTATGAATGCGCTGTCCAGAAAATGCAGTTCCCAAAGCACAAGGTCAAAAAGTTTAGTTTGTGACTAAATGCATTTGGAGATGGTCTGGACTGCCTCTAGAGTCACACACAAGTGAAAAACACACAAATGGCCACAACATGCCATGTGATTCTTTATTGTCATTCATAAATTTGAGTTCACAGTTGGCTTTAGTTTTGACTTACTGAAGAACTAATCATCTTCCTGATGTTCAGTGTCTCCACTGAGCATAGTTGTGGGCTGCTCTCAGAACAGCGTGTACTTGGCCTTAAAACTGGAGGGCAGATCCACAGACAGAGGAGCAGGCTGGTCCATAATAACTTGCACTTTGTTCATATCTCACTCTGAATGATTATACATTTAATCACTCTTTAATGCCTTCTGTATAATGGCTCTATAATGGATGTAAGGTGAAGCTGAATAAGAAAGCCATATTATCTGTTATTCAGATATGATGGAACATCATGAAGCTCATTTTCTGAACAATGTTATCAGGCTCACACGTTTTGTGCTTTCACGTCTCTTTTTATAATTGGCTCTCTTAAGCAGATGGCAGTTTTGGTAGGGTTGAGAAAAAAGCTAAATTGTGACACTGAGTGCGTCCCCTAAGACCTCTCCACAATTTTCTCAGAAAGACTCTGAATAGATTCCGACAAGCCATTACTGTTCTTCACAACCCCTGTTTATTTCTATTTACAGCAGTTAATACAATTATTCCCAGTCGTGACCTATTTAAGCGGTGCTTGCTATGAGCCATTAGCATTCAGCAAGTCTACAAAGTTACCACATTGATGGATTTGTGAAAAGAGGTGGTGTTTTTTTTTTACGGCGCATGTAGGTGGAGGTTCAGAGGCCTCCTGTTTGTCTTCATTTAACTGATTTTCTGTTGCCATAGGAGCAGCTCTTGTTTTTTTCTGCCATGAAAGTGCAGCACTTCAGAGCATGCTGTCTCGATTCAGATCTACAAGTCGGTGTCAGGGGAGTTGTCCAGGATTTTACACTTATCACCGCTTCCATTAGATGACTCGTATCTCACTTTGGAGAGAATGTTTTAGCTCCGTACGTCTTTATTATTGTTGCATTCATCCCTCTCGAGAAGATAGTAATGTAGATTTAGCAACACATCAAAAAAACCACATATGTGCACTACAGCACATAAGAATCATATGAAGCATGTGGTAAGATGTGTACAGTATCTCTCAAAAGAGCCTCGTCGGATATCAATGCTGGCTTTGTTTTGGCATCTGGTATTTCTTGATTTCTTTTTGATGCTTGCCGTCATTTTGATTTATAGATCCACCTTCAGAGTTCAGAGACTTGTACGTAAATCAGCCAAAAGAATGAAAAGTCAGCAGATCATTCTGGATACATGCCATTCACTGCACTGCCCTGCTTTGGCCTTGGTTTCTATGGTACTCAGCCAAAAAGCTCACATGCATCTGTATGGGCACCAAAGATCCTTTTGTCACCTGCCTAGAGGAGGGCATTAAAGATAAAACGCTCAAAGACAGAAAATGAAAATGTTAGGGACAAAACTGTGAGGTGATTTTTTTTTCCAGGTTCTGAAAATATAAGTCTGGCAAAATATAGTCTTCCCATGTCACACTACAAACGCTTAAAGGGGAACGATGCACCTCTTCACTGTTTTGGACACATTTCTCCTTTACAGAGCTCCCCCTACAGATCCAGAGACTGTCCACAGAAAAAAAACACAAAGAATATAGACTTTATATATAGACTATAGACTATCATAAAGCTACTGTTCAACACAAAAACACCAGCTCTCTTTTGTTTGTTTGTTTGTTAAAGTAAAAACTTGCATAGAGCCCCTTTAAAACAAGCCAGATCTATAAATCCCCCTCCGCACTTCCAAAAGGTTGTAAAACATGGCAGTAATTTGATTTAGTAAAATATTTTTAACAAGTGGAAAATTTTCTGATGTTGATGTCCCAAGTTTAGATTTCACAAAAGAAAAGACACTTGCATTCATGAACCTACAGTCGTCAATCAGTCTGTTAAAGCCGGATTAAGTTTGCGAAATAACAGCGATGCTTGGAGAAGAAGGAAAATGATTGGATTCCTCATTATCCCGAGGTGTTGACTGGTTGTTTCTGTCGAAGGTCCTGCGTGAAGTAATCTGCCTCCTTTTAACCAGCCAGTCCTACTGAAAAAGTGGGTCAATGGGGCTATTTTTAGTAGCCATTGCACACTCGTATTTTTAAACAAACAAGCCATTCTACATGAAGCCACAGTGAACTAACACGGGGGTAAATGAAGGTAGGCTCGACTCGCTGGTAAAGCCTGGTGCTCTCTTTATCTGGGTTCAAACGTCAGCTCCCTGTAGTGATTTGGAGCTGGTACCATGGTGGTGGAGTGGGGTGGGTGGGGGCTGCTATACCTCCTATGTGGGCTTTGATAAAATGAGGAATCGGGCTCTCTGTTCTAAAGTGGGCTGCTGTTTCATGTTCTTGGAGTGAAAGATGCGAGCGTGGCTACCTCCATTGTAATTCCTCCTCATTTTCTCGCTTTCCCTCTCATTCCCAAAACACATGACAAGTGTTGTGCAGCCGTCTCCTCTGTTAGAAGTGACACGGTGGGCGATGATGTGATGAAGGCGCAGAGTAAATCATCCTCACCTTTTCCGGTTTTAAAGCGCGATGTAAAAAGTTTTGTCGAAACAGAGCGTGAGCCCACTCTGAAACTGAGCTAAAGTTATCCAAGAGGCAAGGAATAAACTATGAAAATCAAGCAGGCCTGTTGAAAAAAAAGCTGCTTGTCTAGCAATCAAACTCGATACATCACACGAGGCTGTGCAGTGCCCAAACAAACGGGCAAAATGAGCGTCAGTGGAGCATGAAGCCATTTGGAGGCAGAGTAGAAAATGCACCGTATTCCTACAGGCATGGCATGACAAATCTGTGAACTTCTCCAAAGTCGAGGTGGAGCATTGTTTGTGGGAGATTCCTGAATGACTGTTTCACCTCGGGCAAACGGTTACAGAGGCAACACAAGAGCACTCAATTCTGCATCATATTGGCCCTCGCTTCCAGTTTTATTATGACATCAAATGGAGGTGAAATGTTGCCCAGAGAAAGAGCTGCCTGTTTGCATACCAGTGTTTATAGTGTGTTTATATTGTGAGCTGCAGTTCCTCTGAGGACTCCATAGTCAATGACCTCTGAGTCCACAGGGAAATGCCAGCAGTTAACCAGAAGGGAAATCAGTACGCTCACGATTACAGCTTCATCCTCCAATGAAGTGACAGCAGCAGCAGGCTTCCAGGAAAACCCATCAACATTTCTCAGTTCAAGTGAAACTCAAATGATGTAAGAACTAGTAAATCTACCAGCTTCATGTTGGTAGTTATCAGAAAAGAGCTGATTCAATTTAGTCAATTTAGAAAGATAAAAATGTCATAAGAGTTTGTTGCTGCTCTGGTGTATGATATTAAGTGAGCTTTAACACTGGCAAAGACAAAAATACACTGCCCTGCTCAAAGGCAGCAGTTAAGAATAATGTGTTACGTGCCACCTTTAATTCGTCAGCCTTCATCCTCCCGTTAGTGGCACATATCAAAGCAGGCCTTTTCTGGCCACTTTTCAGTGCTGAGCTCAAGGCTGCAGTACTGATGAGTCAACATCTCGATTCATGATGAATTGTATGATATGTGATCAGAGCTTTGTGCTGCCTGGATGGGCCAAGTGGAGCAGTCAGTGGATCTAAGTGACACAGTATGTTTGGATCAGTAATGACATATGCCAGGAGGCCTTGTCTGTTTTACAGTCAGAGGTGATGAGAGAATGAAGAGACAGAATCAGGATGGCACGAGAGGACAGCCAGAGAGCAAAGGCTCATGACAGAGGCCTCTGTACACAGCACTGTACTCTCTATGAGCATGTGGCTTAATAAGTGGAGCTTGGCTGGTGCGGTAATACATGTTAAACATGTAATCACACATGTACACCATCCACTGCTCCCTGTGGCCCATTCTCTGTTTAGCGCTGGCTTGTGTATCACGACTGGAACAACACTGCCCCTCAGTGGCTTCATTGTGTCCCACAGGAGAACGCTCTTCCAGCTCTTAGCCTCCTGTGATATCTGCACCAGAACTAAACTCATCACAGTACAATATCCTAACATTTAAATGTAGAGTAAAGAGGAAGTCTGAGTTTGGTGTGAGGTTAGTACATTTAAACTCTCATAGAACTCAAGAAATGCTCACCCTGGGGTCGTGGGTTCAAATCCAGCTCACGACAGTTTTACGAATGTCACTCCCCACTCGTCTCCCTGGTTTACTGTTCTATCAATAAAGCAAAAAAAAAAATTATTACTAATTGATAGGATCTATTATGGACCAGTTTGTTATAAAATGTGTGTCATAAATTGAACTGGAAACACCAGAAGGCAGATCATCCTTGCTTGGATAGGAATAGTAGAAGCTTCGTTGTGTTAATTTCAGCAACATTTAGAAATACTGTTATTGCAAACACAAATTTACCAAAATGTGACTAGCACAAAAAGTAGCAGTTTCTAACTTTGACAAATATAGTTTAATGTTGCTCATAAATATTGCAGTGCATGTGAACCTCTGACCTCTGAGAAACTACGTGAGACTTAGTTTTAAAAGTGGACAGAGGGGGTCAGGGCTGGAGCTTTTATGTTTGAGAAAAGACAGCCCCATGTCGTCCTAATTTATGTGTACAGCTCTGTGGCACCAGACGGTCGCTCTAAAACTCCAGTGATTGACCCTCGCGTCCCAGAGTGAACCCAACCTGAGAGGTCAGTCCTGTCCCGCTGCTTCTGCATGGAGCGGCCAATGTCAAGTGAAGCAGTTGTCCACAGTCATCTGGAAGGGCAGCCCCTTGGTAGTAAACAGAGTGATCAGCTTGCGGTCAGTGTGTCTGGCTCTCCCACGACAAATCATTGTCAAGACAACATACAGTGATCCGGAGATGAACTTTACTGTCAGGAAGAATTAAGTGTAGTCACATTGAAACACTAAAGTTTTCTCCCAATAAAAACAGCTTGCAAGAGTAGTCAGTAGTACATTGGATACATTATTCAGTTTTGAACATTTCTATGCCACATATGCAGAAACCATGGCACAGTATTGTAGTTTCTTTCTGTGATCCAAACAGGTATACTGGCTTATTCCAGGTTCTAAAATAAGTATAATCTTTGATAACACTTGCTAGTTAGGTGTGACCTGAAACAAATACAGTCTTTTGAATATTATGCAAAGTCTTTACCATCAGAGAACATAGTGTAGAATTAGTGAGTTTATGTTTAATATTGAGTTATCTGACACTTTACTTTACAGAGCCCTTACCTACATTGTATCTACCTCATGAAGTACAATGTAATACTCTGTGTAACAAACTGTAACTACATTGTACCTAACCACAACCATAACCATTCTGTCTGTACAATGTAGTTACATGTTATTACAGTTTGTTACAGTGTATTACATTGTACATAATGAGGTAGATACAATGTAGTTAAGGGCTATGTAAAATAAAGTGTCAGATAACTCAATATGAAACGTAAACTGACTAATTCTACACTATGTGCTCTGATGGTAAAGACTTTGCATAATATTCAAACCACTGTGTTTGTTTCAGGTCACACCTAGCTCTGCAGCTTGTTTATCAAAATGAATTGTAAGCCTGAGCACCGTCCTTTTACGGAAGCTTTGCCAGGCTAAAACATTGAAGGTTAGGAGTTTTCCACCTCATCAGGCTTCTGGCCCAGCCCCTGCATGCACACTCGTCTGGGCATTACTCACAGGCCGAGCAGGGCATAGAAGAGCTGCCAGTGTCTTCGACAAGACACATCATGAGCGCCGATCATGGCTGTGGAGGTCACAGGGTCACTCAGGGCCAGGCAAACATCTGCTTATTTTCTGTGATGACTTCAGAGAATGAAATCAAGCTTCAACACAATATGGGTAAACAAACATAAACATGCGGGGACATAATTCAATTAGGTCCATCTAGTTAGGATATTGAATATGAAGGACACACGCCCCCGGGGCATGTTAGGGTATATCTGTGTGTAGTCGGCTGATGTCATCTTGAATAGTGCGATCTGGCCCATATTCAAAGGCATATAAATAAATAAATAGAATAAAGAAGCCTGCAGTGCTTCCTCTGGTGTCGTGAGTTCAAATCTGGCTCACGACAGTTTGCCAAATGTCACTCCCCACTCTTCTCCCTGATCAGTCTACTGCCCTATCAAATAAAGCTGAAAAATTACCAAAAAAAAATCTTTCAAAAACCAAAACAATACAATAAAGAAGTGCTGTTATCTGTTAATGGTCCCTAACCCTCCCCAGATACCACACTACTAATGTTGCTGTTGTAAAATGATAAAGACCTTTTCATTACTTACCTTTGCATGTGGCTTCATCACAAAAGTTTTTGAATGCACACACAAGTGCTTTGGGTTACAAATGTGTAGTGGCATTGCATTGTGCTCTTACCCTGATGATACAATGTCTGAATGTCAGAATTGGAACTGTTATAGTTCTTGGTCATTGACAGTGAGCTTTGATACATGGCTGTTTTGCCGCATGTTGGTATTGGTGGTGATGGATAGAAATGGGGAAAATGGCAGGCCTCCCGCCAGACATTCTTAATTAATCTCATTCATGTTTTATTACGTTCCTGTTTTCTACACTCACTATAGAGGGCAAGGATTAAGTTCATGTTATCATATATATAAGAGGAAGGGAGTTTTACTTTTATAACGCATCCACCGGAAATATGACATATATTATTTAACTCGTATTAAAGATTCATAATCAATTCTATCGGTGGTAAACATCTATGTATTTTGAGAGCAACTAAAAAAACCTCCAGATGTACAGTAGAAGTGAGCACTCATTTAAAGCCTAGCAACACTCTGCATTTCCAGTTATGCAGTGTTGATAACTTGGCCTAGATACAACAATATGGATTATTCTTATCCGCCCTTCCCTGAATGATGTGATGCACGCGGGGCAAAGGCTTTCCAAGTTCATTGGTTATGTAAAGTGTAAAATAGGATGTTACAGCGTAATCCAGCTGTGATAAACATCGTATTGAAGTTGTTGGAAACTCAAAAGTCAAACAACATTCGGCCAACAGATTTCATGGAAATTTGAAAGAAATTCCATTATCTTCCAGCCATGATACTATTTAAGGCTCAAATTTCATTGTTGACCCGTCACCGCGGTAAAGGCACTTGTTGAAGTAATTACCTGAAACCCAATAGGACTGACTGCTACTGGCCATTCACTAAAACACTAAGACCATGAAAATCTCAGCCTGGCAGTTTGTGGGAGTAACTAAGCAACCGTGTCGAAAGAGTGCCTTTAGAAATCCGTCTTCATTTCTTTGACGGCTGCAGATTATGACTGGATTGGTCTTTAAACTTCTAACAAGACGTCGGAAGAGCTCCCTGACAGAGTAGTGATTGGGAATAAGTGGCCTTACACTATGCTATGTCAGAAAACATTAGCTTACAGCCAGACTGCTGTTTAAATGGTGCTGTTATTCAAGGATGTGTGGGAAGAGAAAGTCTCATTCGCTTACACCTATCTAGTTCATGGCACAATTGCTTCATTATGAATACCATTGACTGAATATTTTAGGACACTCTTTAGACAGTGGAATCAAGCCAAGCAAGAAATAAGCAGTATGAATAGTGTCTTGAGCATGCACAGGGTTATCTGAAGGCTACCATTAAGCGCTCAGTCTATTCTATGATGCAGTGGCCTCATTTATTCCTGTAAACCAAATAGTTCATTACACTAATCTAATTGTCACAAAGAAGGTAATGTTTATGCTGATGACAAAATATCTGACTTCCCGATTGTTTTACGGCAAAAACGGAAACTAAAAAAGAAGAAGAGTGACAGGCTACTCCACATACCTCAGATGAGAGATGAGGGTATTTCCCACCAGGCATCAAACAGGGTTTTCTGGTCACAAGGCTTATGAATTCAAAAAACTGGTTTACCGTAATACACATATAGCCTAATAAAATAAATTAATCTTACTGTAATTATAATAAAAAAGGTCAATAATACATCTATATTTTTCAAGTAACAGTTGAGTAAAATTGTGTAAATCTAGAAAGAGTAAGAGTGGCTTTACCCCCTGAGATAATGTGGAAATTTAAAGAACTCTTATTATTTTTTGCACAATTACAACAATATTAAACAAATGACATTACTCAGGACTTGAGTAGTTTTTTTCACCAGTACTTTTGTACTTTTACTCGAGTAATTATGTGAATTTGACTTTTACTTGAGTAATTTTATCTTGACGTAACGGTACTTGAGTAAAATTATTGGCTACTCTAGCACTTGTTTAATGCTCTTACCCGGATGCGTGCACACATATTCGAGCACATGACGAAGACTACGCCCATTAAATCATGTTTTACACGGAACAAGGAAGTGGTGCACCTGTTATTGTTACTTTTGGCTTTTCTATACCTGGCTTCTCAAATATTCGTAAGTATCACCTCAGTTATTTTAGCCAGAATACTCGCTCTGTCCGTTGTCCACTTTTAAGCAAGGGGCCGCAATGACGTGGTTACTATCGCGTAATTAAGCTGAACATCAAAGAAACATACCGCTTTAACTTTATTTTTGAACCTTTCCTGGAGGCATTGGGGTCTGAACTTGGCATAATGATGGAGGAGGCAGCAGCGGCAACAGGTGGTCAGAAAGAGCATCCACTGTGCTCCGTGGAACTGGCGGAGGAGGCTGTAGCTGCTGTCCCAGCAGAGGAGACCAAAGAGCGGCCTCCCGAACCACAGCAGCCCCGCGGAGCCACTGTCATCCTCCCCGCACCAGAGGCCACCGTCAACCTGTTCAAGATGAAGAGATTCCTCGTGCTAAGGGTACAAAAGATCACCTAAATACCATTTTGCTTTGATCAACAATTTGGGTCCTACGTAGGCCTATTAGTTTATGGCCTAATTAGTAAAAGAGAGATAGATTTATTTTGAGACTATGGTGGCACTGGCGTTCTAAATTAAATTAGGCCTGTGCTCTCGTCCCCGACAGCAAGGTGTATATCGGCGAAACGGCCCCATACGTCTGCCCCATACGTCTGCCCCAACTGTCACCAACAGGACCTTAATCAGACTGGTTAATTTCTAAGGGTTTTAATATTGTTAATGAGCAATTAAGAGGCCCCGCCCCCAAACCATGACAAACATGGGAAGGCTCTATTTGACTTTTTTGATTTGCCTTGATGTTTGTGAAGAATGTTTTTTCCAAATTTTGTAAAATTCTTTAAACTACATTCTTCTTTCATTCTATAGGGAGCGCTATAGAGGAAACTGGCGT
>JAVQKC010003197.1:0-12362 GCA_036025475.1 Philypnodon macrostomus
ACATACATACATACATACATATATACAGACAGACATACATACATACATACATATATACAGACATACATACATACATATATACAGACAACTGCTATCACTGTCTTCATAATACCCTTTTAACTAATTCAATACACATCCAATCCAATGTTTTACATTTATATAAACACTGGCATTGTTACTGTAAAAATGACGGTGAAGATCAGAGCATAAATGACAACTAACGGTTTGTTATAAATATTGTAATATTTTCCCAGCTGTGGCTATTCCTAGTCCACCTCCTCACACCAGACATTAATCACATCAGACTGTTGCTTTACCCAAAATGCACCTGTTTTTGTGGAAATAAATAGGTCTTATGTTGTGTGTGTGATGCCGCAGGTCGTCTTGGTGCGCTGGAATGAGCCGTTTCAGAAGCTGGCCACATGTGACATGGAGGGAGGCATTTTTGTTTGGATCCAGTATGAAGGGAGATGGTCTGTGGAGCTGGTCAATGACAGAGGAGCACAGGTAGACAATGTGATGTTCTTGAAAAATGTAATGTAAATGTCATAATCTACAACGACACACACAGACAGTCATGTTACAGTTACTGTATTAAGGCCTTTCAGGAGTCTTTTGTTATTCAAGTCTGGATTTAGTCAAATTTAATTGAATTCTGTTGTGGTAGGTGGCTTGCCTTTGATGTGTATATAAGAGACAGTTGATTGGTTTAATTTTTCATTTAAATCATTTGACTTTTGGGTAAAATTTGTGGAAAAGTGAGAATGTTCATGCCACAGTGGTATTACGTCATATCTGAAAAGTAGGGTATTTAATTCTACCTAACCTTTTGTGACCACTGTATTTTAGATCCAATTTAGAAATGATTAATCCAGTTTTGTCCTTATTTGGTAACAGTTTAAAAATCTAGTCTAGTGCATTCAAAATAACCCTTTTAAAGTTTCAAATGTAGATGTGTATATCTTAGTTAAACTGGAATCCTATATGATTTCGACTCATGGGGTGTGACGTCTGGAGAAGAGAGAATAATACTGACTGTCTAAGAATTGCACAATCTATTTTTATGCACACTGTAGTTGCTGCAATCTTGACCCATTTTAAGGTTGAATTTAATTAGTCAGAACACATTGTAATTTGGTGAACTAAATATGTACTTAATGCTCGCCATCTTTATAGAGCATAGCAACCCAAAGCAGTGACTATATCAATAAAGAAACGTGTCGAACTGGACCAGAGATGGCCAAAAAAGATACTCAAGTAAGAGTATTGTTATTTCAGAAAAGTATTAATAATATCAAATAGTAGTAATTAATTACTCTAGTAAAACAAGTGCTGAATAACAGTTTTTAGTTAAATTTTAAATAATGCTGAAATTCTGCTGTTTTCAAACAATAAACTAAAAAATTGTAAAATAAATCACAATAACTTATGGCCCACAATTTCTGAATCAACATAAAACTATATCAAGGCAATGTACAAAAGTGGGAAGCTTAACCACAAAAGGTACTCGATAGGAGCTCTTCTTACTTCAAAATAACTTAATAAACAATATATTTATAATATATATGTTTTTACCCACTCAATTTTCTCTTTGTTCCAGGTGAGCGACTTCACGTGGTCACATGATGGCACTCAAGCCCTTATCGCGTACAGAGATGGCTTTGTGCTGGTCGGCTCGGTTAGCGGACAGCGACACTGGTCCTCTGAGATCAACTTGGAGAGTCAAATCACTTGTGGCATATGGACTCCTGATGATCAGCAGGTAGCGTACACGGCCATATCCTAATTTGAACAACATAAAAAAAGTCATCCATCTTGCTTTTTTACTGCCTGTTTTCAAGTACTACAAACAGCTTGGATAATTATGGCTACAGAGGGTATTCATTAAGTCATCTGTTAACATTTTATGACCCATTTCCCACAGGTGTTGTTTGGAACAGCAGATGGCCAGGTGATTGTGATGGACTGTCATGGCCGTATGCTGGCTCATGTTTTGCTTCACGAGTCGGACGGCATCGTGAGCATGTCCTGGAACTGCCCTGATTTTCTGGTAGAGGACAGCACTGAGAGTGACACAGACTCTGATGATAATATTCTGCCTATAGGTACAAATACATTATCTATTGCATATCCTGTACACCGGTAACTGTAATGCATTTCCTATGGAGACAACAGATCAGCTACACAGGTTATATCAGTCAAGTTTCCGACACTCAGCCATTTTATTTGATGTAGCGTTTAGCATAAAATATTAGCATTGAGCTAAAAGCTGAATAAAATTGGTTTCTTGATTTTTAGGTTAAGTACTTACAGAAATGTTGATGACCACAATAGTTCGTCAGTGTCTGCTCAGATTCATTACAAACCCTATTTTAAGTTCACTTTAGAATCTGCAGCTGACTGGCAGATCGTGAAGCTAACAATTCAGAGTAATCTTTAACAAGTATATCGACAACAACCATTTCTGTTGGCCGTCCCAAAACATGGTATTATTTACTTAAAATGAATAGAAAAGCACGTTTGAAGCTCAAGATGCGTGCGCAGCTTAGTTACATGCATCGTTCATGGAAAGGTCTATATTCTCAGTGGTTGTACTGATGCAAAACCAACCAATAGTGTCATACAGTAGATGAAGTAGATATTGCATTAGCAAAACTATAATCTGGAAATTGGAAATTCAATATCATGTATCATAAATCATTTATCATATATCATAGACTATGGGGTGGAAATCACAGCTTTTCCTCACGATACGATATATATCAATACAGTGGAATATCATAAACTATAAAAAATAACAGCTCATCCTACCTATTAAGTTAATTTACTATTGGAGAATTGTGACAGTTATGGGGTACTGTAATTGTCCATTGTGAATGAAAAAAGAGTCAGTGGTTCATTGTATGTTTGTCCTGCATCATCCAGTATGTACCTGTATCTCATTCTCAAAGCAGCTTGAATAGGCTCCAGTCACTGATGACCACCAAATAAGATAAGCTGTAGAAAATGAACAAAGAAATGTTAAGGACACTGCACTTAGTTCTTGAGCAAATAATGATGTTTGAGGGACACCAATTCTTGTTTTTCTAGATGGCTCTAATTGACACAATTGCGTAGTTTCCCTAATGGTTTGTTCTGTTTGTTTTTATATAATGAGCTACTTTACTTTTCACAGTGCGGAGAGTGAAGCCTTTGCTGACAGTCACCTTTTTATCTGGAGACATTAGTTTAATGAACAACTATGATGACTTATCCCCGGCCGTTATTCGCTCTGGGCTGAAAGGTAGGTAACAATATTTTGCACTTAAAGCTGCACTACCTGGTTTTGTGAAACTGAATGAGGCACTCTCCTCTTCTCCCCAAACCCCTCTTATTGTCTCACACATGAAGCACACACTGCCTTATACATGTCATAAACCAAGAGGTAGTTATGAGCTGTGGTCTGGAGTTACTAAAGTATAAAAATAGGTATTATTATATTTTGAAATATAACATCAGCCACATTATTCCTGATAGATTCTAGGTCTGGATACATAATAGATGTACTGTATCTACCAATCAAAGCACTCCGGTCTTGTGAAGCATGTTATTGGTTAAACAGTTGTGTTATACTACAGCCCACAGGGTCTCAAAGTCCTTCTGTACTTCTCTTATTCCCCTTTCAGATGTTGAGGCCCAGTGGTGCTCTCAGGGAGACCTCTTGGCTGTGGCTGGGATGGAGAGACATGTTCCGCCTGATACAGCCTGTGCAGCCATTATGAGGAATGCTCTGGTCAAGTTTTACAATGTCCAAGGAGAACACATCTACACTTTGGAGACACCTGCACAGGTATATCAATGTCTTGCAGCATTCATACTTAGATGTGATGTACAGTAAATAGTTCCGTGATGACTGGAAAATGTGCCAACAACATTTAAACTGTGGACTGTGGAACAAAATGATACAATTATATACAATCAGAAATGCTGTTAGTGCTATAAACTCTCTGGCCACTTTATTAGGTAGACCTGCCCTATTTACCTGCTTGCTTGCGTTAATAAAATTGCAATATTACCTCAGATAATTCATGGAGGTTTGTTTTAGGACCATCTTTGAACATGGCCAAACATGAAGCGGGTGGGCTACAGCAGCAGAAGCCCACACGGGGTCGTCCTAATAATGTGGCTAGTCAGTCATTAAATTTCTCTCTTGTATTTTTTAACCTAAGCATGCCTATAAAGCACAGTATAGTACTACCTCTAAGTGTGAATGCCAATAAAAGTAAAACTGCAAGACATTTTGTGAGATTGTTCTATTATTACTTGATGTCTATTTTTACAGAGACCCATCACCACAATCTGCTGGGGTCACAGGGACTCACGGCTGTTTCTTGCCTGTGGTCCAGCTCTGTATGTTGTGCGAGTGGAACACAGAGTGGCCAGTCTTCAGCTCTTGTGCCAACAGGGCATCGCCAGCGCCCTCCGAGAAGAGAAAGACGTTGGCAAACTGAACATGCCCTCCCTGCTGTGCTCATACGTCACGTCAGCTTTCATACCAACTATCAAGGTGCATTAGGGCTTTTGAATATTTGTTTATTCACCAATCACTTTATTAGGTTCACCTATTGATTTTTTTTACACAAATAGCTAATCAACCGATCCCACAGTAGCCAGCAACTCCAATTACTCCAAAAACATCTCTCCAGTCTTATTTTAACTTATACTAGTCACAAAAACATGTGAAAAAAGATTTTTTCGCCAAAATGTACAGAATGTTCCTAATGCAATGTAGCCTATAAATTACTATCACCTGATTCTACATAAATTTTTCATGAATCCTATATTATTGAGTAGACGGTATGTAATGCTTAGTTTCATCTCTAGTATGTATAGTATGTATAGTATGTTGGTATTGTTTTCTGAATGGATGTATATTTATGCAATTTCATCCAGAAGTAGTTTAACCTTTGCACATTTGTTCTGGTCCCTGGAAACCTTGAACCCACACGTGTCTAATTATTTGTTTATAACAGAATAAGTTTCAGGATGATCGTCAGGCTTCAGTGTTAGCACTCTGGTGTAAAACTGCTGAATGCAATGTGTTTTCTTTGAGTGTCCACTTCTTCCACAGCCCTTCCTCTCTTTGTTCTAGCCCCCAATCCCTGACCCCAACAACATCCGGGACTTTGTGAGCTACCCCACCTCTGGGAATGAGAGGCTCCACTGCACCATGAAGCGGGCGGAGGACAGTCCAGAGACAGGCGGACCCTGCTACACCCTGTACCTTGAGTATTTGGGAGGACTCGTGCCAATTTTAAAAGGAAGACGCATCAGTAAACTCAGGCCTGAGTTTGTCATAATGGATCCGAAAACAGACAGCAAAGCAGGTGGGCGAAAAATGAATTGTGGTCAGTGAAAAAGCAACCTTAAATTTAGTGTGGACATGAACTAATTTCACAGCTATTCCTACATTTATTTAATATACATATTTAATAATGATGGACAAACTATACAATAATGCATGTTGTACAGTACAGACCAAAAGTTTGGACACACCTTCTCATTCAATGAGTTTCCTTTCTTTTCATGACTATTGCCATTGTAGATTCACACTGAAGGCATCAAAACTGAATTAACACATGTGGAAATATGTACTTAACAAAAAAGTGTCAAACAAAAATACACCTTATATTCTAGTTTGTTCAAAGTAGCACCTTTTGCTCTGATTACTGCTTTGCACACACTCTGCATTCTCTTGATGAGCTTCAAGAGGTAGTCACCTGAAATGGTGTTCACTTCACAGGTGTGCCCTGTCAGGGTTCATAAGTGTCATGAAAATAAAGAAAACTCATTGAATGAATGAGATGTGTCCAAATTCTTGGTCTGTACTGTAAATCTAGGACAAAGTGAGACAAAGTATTATTTTTCAATGTGCAAAAAAACAACATTATAACAAAAATGAACATAAACACACGCCCTTCATCAACATTATGTCCAGAATTCAAGTGGAGTATTAATGATCTGTAGGTCAAAAAATGACCAGCCTCCACAAAACCTCAAAACTTGCCAATTTTGTTTCTGTCAATTGATGCAAAACCACTACAAAGTTAATGTGATTCTTTTCTTGGCTATATTTCTTATATATTGTATTCTGTGTGGGTAAAAACGAAATGTTTACTGGATACTGTCTACAAGTAAAGATGGTAGAGTCTTAAAAGAAAAATGGCCTTGAGGCAACGGTAAGAACAGAGTGCACCCTCCAAATGCTTCAGTGGTCAACATCGGTCTTACAGACAGTGGTTGTATTATGTCCTGGTTCAGCTCTGGGACACAGGGACTCAGGATGAGGAGTGATGCTGCTGTCACCACTGTCACCGTGCACATCCACTCAGGACAAGCCATTTACCTCCACCGGCCCGGCACAGGCCTGGTTCATCTCACTGCAGCGTGTCAGGGAGGTGACGGATGGACCGGGAGCTAATATTTCCTATACTCACATACACACAAGACACAGGATCAGGGTGAAGTGAGTCCATGTTCTAGAGCTTCATAACACAGTTTTTAATGTCTAACCAAAAACACAAATGCACTTTTCAGATTCTAAATATTGTCCATAAAATGGTACTTGGAAAGGCTAATATTTTCTTACAGATGATACTATACTGTATGGCAGAATAATATATCACTTGGGACAGTTGTGGCTTGGCTGGTAAGTCATCTTGATACTGTAAGTCTAGCAGATCAATTATTTCTTCAACCAGCCCATAATGCTGCTGTGTCCTTGGGCAAGACACTTCACCAACCTTGCCTATCCATGAATGTTGTTGGTGTGTTTGACTGTCATGAGACAGCGTACCATCTTGTCATTGTGGAGTGAATAAATAATAGATCAGTAGTATTTATATTATTTGCATTATTCATTTACATCGCAGCCACACACTGGTGGTGGTAAAAGTAGCCAAAGGTGCCCTGAGACAGAGACCTATGGCCCATTCGACCACCACCAATCGCACATTTATACATGCTTAAGTGGCTTGCCCAAGGACACAATGGTAGTATGTGCATGTTGGAGATGTTGGGATTTGAACAAGCAACCTTCCAGTTTTTGGACGACCACTTTTCGACTGTGCTTTGATGAATGGAGCTATTCTATTCTGTCTATAAATAAAGTTACCTTGTCAGTGTCAGTTCTTGTTGTAGGTTATGCCAGCCTTAAAGATGGCCGCTCTGACAGGAATTACCAAAAGCTTGTTGCCAAATGCACCTTGTACCGTATTAAAACACACTTACGTAGCCACCTGCCAAGTACAATCGTGTCCATCCACCCAATCCCCATTCTGTGAGATAGTTCATTTTCAGCCGGTTAATTATATCCCATTGCGCTGAAGGTGTGGAGTAGATTGGACCGGCCCCGTGATGGATCAGTGGAGATGGGCTGTGACAGGGAGACAGTGCTGCCTCCATTAGCCTGTTTCCTCCTCTGATCACTGGACACACCGCCGTACAGAACCGTGGACGATGCAAGGTCAGCCCTCAGGTTCAAAATGAAAGAAGTAACAGTGACCAATGTAAAGATATGCTTACAGACAAAATAGTTCACTAAATAGAATGTTGGCTGTTCATTCCCTACCTGGTTAATACTGCCGTGATGTGCTTGAGCAAGACACTTCACCCAGTTCGGTGGATGCTGTGAACATGATTTCTTCAATGTGCCCCAGGGCAGCTGTAAGAAAGCTTACCACCACCAGGATTTTAATGGATTTAATTATGGACTCAATTGTAAAGCACGTTGAGTGTTGCTGGATCTATATATCTATTTATTTTTCATTCATCTTCTGCTTACTTCAGTCAGAGGCAGTGGATGACTGGAGCAATCTGAGCTACTATGGGCGTTAAGCGGGGTACACTCCATACAATGACACAGGAATAATAATTGCAGGCAATCATTGAGTCTCACAGTTATTTAGCAGTGGCAAGTGAGAGTGTAGTGAGGAAGCTTGAGAGACCCCACCGTAACACAGGGAAAACGTACAGACTCCAAGTAAAAGCATCATGTGTTAGTCAGCCTGAGGATGGAGCCCACATCTCTTTGCTGTGAGAATACTCCCTGGATTAGTAAACTTGACAACATGTTTGTCTCTTCTTCCCGGTTATGTGAACCTGACCTGATAGGTAGTTTACTCCACAGCACAGTTTCTGGAATATGCTGTCTATAAAATCTCACGGTGGCTAACCTTTGGCTCTCTACTTCTCCATCCATTTTTGCAGACAGTGAGTGTATATTGGTGGAGCACATTTGCTGTGTGTGTGTGTAAGCCCTTTGACCAAGGCCAGAGTGCTGGTAGCAATCTGCAGAAGACACTGATAACCTGTTGGCAGCAGTCTAGAGTGTCCTTAAGCATGTCCAATAGTGAAGCTCTGTCATAACGAGGTCCCATTCTGAACCCCAGTGGAACTAAAAGGGAGCTTTAAGGAGGATGTGTTGACCGCTGGTTCTGAGGTCGCTCTCAGGATGATCTGTTCTTCTTCCATCTGAGCCATGATAGAAAAGTCATGTATACGGTGGGTTATGCTGCCAACCAATACGGCTCACTCTGAGGAAGGTGAAGGTCTGGTTCATCCCGACAGGCCATTGCCACTTTATATATTGACAATATAAAATGTAGTTCGATTTTTGGAAGTTATATCTAATACTGCTCTACTCAATGAACTATTTCTCAACAAATTATATTAACAAGCTTCCTCGAATGAGCTTATTTCTTAAGTGTTAGCCTGGTTCACAACACTTTAACACTCAAGAAAAACTGCTTATTTCCTCCTTGCTGCACATATTTAGCAAATGAAAGGGTAAGAGTGAAGACAGAACATCTCAATCACCGCCAGCCCTCCATTTCCTTATATGTGTGGAGCTGATGGACCGATGGCGTGAGCTAGTTTGAACAGGAGCGGTACACAGTCATCCTTCAGTGTCCAGGAGAAGGTGAAGAAGATGGAGTGAGGAGCAGGAGGTGGTGGGTGGGGCAGGCCCGAGGCACACAGGAACCAGGGGAGTGGCTCTGTGCTGATGGGGCTAAGTCTTCATTCATCTACAGATGCACATGTGAAGCAGAGAGCAGTGGACAAACCCATGTAATAAAACTGTCTTCTGTGAAAAGAAAAACTATTTTGGTTTTTGATTAGCAAGCAGGTGCAGACATGCGTGTAGAGCATTCCATCTGAAAGTCTCAAATCTCAAAATGAGTCTCCACAACACCACTTTTACTACAGTAACAATGTGGTTAGAGATTGTAGGCTCTGCCTGCCCAACACGCAATCTGTTTTTGCATAAATATGTATGTCCTCCACGTGTTACCAAGAGTTCTCTCTGGTTTCCTCCCACCATCCAAAGACATGGTTGTGTTAGGAGAATTGTTATGTACGCTCACAGTGTCAGCCCTGCGACTGACTGGTGTGCTCCACCTACGACCCCAAAGTTGCTTGCATAGGTTCTGGTCACTTGCATACCCTAATGGAATTAAGCAGAAAAAAAAATGAGCTTTTAATATGATTCAAAATAACTTAACCAGAAATTGACAAAATCACTTATTATATCACTATATATTGTATTGTATAATCATTTAACCACATGAGCTGATATGAAACGCTCACTGTTTTATTTCCTCATCCATTCCCCGGCACTCACCCATGGGTAAACCATGAACTGTGGCAGTGGATGAGAACAAATGCTTAAGGTGCACCTCTGGACAGCACCCACTCGTCTTCATCTCCAGGTTAACCCAGATGTATGAGGTCAGGCGCAGTACGGAAAACAAGGACGTGGTTCTTTTTACCTGGAGACAGTGAACACGTTGAGGGCACCGAGGTGTGCCTCAGGCCTGGGGCTCCTTCACTACTCAAGCAGCAGACAGGTCAATAAAGAGCTCAATAAGAGGGCCCTGATAGTATCATCTTTATGAGTAACAGAATAAGGACTGTGTTCATTCAGGCAGGTTACAGGAGGTAGAGGTGAAACGAATGGATGAATATGAAGCACATCTGCTGCCACTGGCCTCCATGGAGACAAGTTTACTTCTGATGCTCACAAAGAAATTGGGACTGGCTGATCCAACCAACATCCATACATCTGCTCATTCCCGTTGCACGTAACTGGAGCCCATGCCAGCAACTATGGGCCTCAGACGGGGGTACACTCTGGACATACAATGGTCAGGGCTGACACAAAGACATACTATCCTAACACAGACTGAATTCATGCTGTTCAGAATCAGGTCGGTTTACAAAAGAGATTTTGTTAAGTTTGTGAAAAATCTGCCATAAGATTGTGATCAGGGTCACAGTGTATTTTATAGTTGTGGTTTAGACATTGTTTTGACCTGATTAAGTGTGATGGTATACCCAGTACCTGAATACACTTTGAAACCAACAAAGAAGCAGCAAGTAAAAATAAAAAAATAAATACAGAAAAACAGAAATATATACACAAATAATTACAGAAATAAAATAAAACGGTTATAAATGTTTTGAGATAAATTTTTGGGGGCAAATCTCAAACATCAGTATATTTTTTACAGTCATATTCTATTTTATTAATCCTGTCAAAGTGCATTTTATTTTTCCCTCCCCAAAGCACAAAGCTCCATTCTCGAGAGCCATTGTGTAAAACACACAATATTGAGAGACAAAAATAAAACCAGTTTTCTATGCTTTTCTCTCCATCACCAGAATAGACCACCGTATTAAATTTGCAGCTTTCAGAGTGGGACCGGTGAATGGATGATTTAAAGTTTAAAACCAAAAATGTGCTCTGTTGAAACCATTTAGCCACTCCATGGAAGAAATGCATTATTCTCAGCTGAAAATGGCCTTGTTGTGGGTAGAAAAGCCCTTCTGTTGGAATGACTAGAGCTATTTTTATCAGCGCTCAATCTGCAGAAGGTGAAAAAAGAGCTTTTTCCTGCAGAGTATTGTCTAAGGGACTCTGATCAGTATGCTCTGGGCGGCCGACCACTCCATCATGGCTGAAATCCCCCGATGCTCCAGCGCTTGTACATTTATGGGCCTGAGTTCAGTCCCGGATCCCACCTGTCAGGACCGGGTGCTAAACATGTCCATCTTCCTCCATTTGGTAAAAACACTTCTGTATTCGTCTCACTGTGCCCTGGTCTTTGTGGTGCGTGATCACAGCGGGGTATTAATGTTTTATTGAGGAGTTGATATGCTACTGGAGGAAGAAGGGTAGTAGTGGTCACCAATAGTTCACTCATACATTGGAGTCAGAAATGTCCAACGTTGGGCTCAGGAGCTAGTTATGGTGTCTGGCAAGATTGTCTATATGGTTCTTAGGCTCTATAATCAAATTCATGTTTTTTTTGTTTACATTCGAAGATGATATCTGTTATGGGGTTCTCAAACTTTTCTCAAAATATTTTTTTCTTTTCAAAAAATTAGACTGAATAAAAACTAAACCAGAATTTAACCAGAATTTAACCAGAATTTAAATCAGGTTAAATCAGAATTGTGGGCGGCAGTGGTGCAGAGGGTCGGTGGTTCGAGTCCCCGTCCAGGCACATGCTGTCGTTGTGTCCCTTGGCAAGACACATTGCCTAGGAATGAATGTGGCCAGGTCGCCAATGTAAATGAGAATTGGTTCTCAATTGGCTTACCTGGTTAAATAAAGGTTAAATAAAAAAAATAAAAAAATAAAAAACAGATTTAATCTACACCAGGTCTAAGGACTAACCGAGGTCTAAACTAAAAATGACCAGGATCAATGAGGTCTAGACCAGGCCAAACTTAGGCCCCTGGAAGACTTAAACTGTCTTAAGACAATTGCTGTTGTCAAATAAACCATTATATTCAATCTGCACTACCTGGTTTTGTGACTGTAAAAGTGTCCAAAAGATATCTAAGTTTGAATCGCACACTCCCTTCTCCTTCGCGGCCCTCTATCCTGGTCTCACACGAACCAAGAAGTACATACACAAGCCAGGAAGTATGAAAATAACATCTGGAGATCTGGAGTTCTCAACAATATAATGTAACTGCAGCTAACCAAAGAGTCAAAATGTTGAGACAATATTATATACTGAACAAGGCTGTCTACATGAGCTTCTTCTTTAATAGATGAAGTGCAAAGAGCCATAACACGTACCTCAATGGGCCAACCCTGCTCTTCACTGTCACCACAACCACTTCCTGTGGGCACCTGAGCGTATCCCACAATCCTCTCTGCTCCGGGAGGTTTAGTTGCAGCCATCTCTGTCCAATGGCAAGGCAAGGCAAGGCAAGTTTATTTGTATAGCACAATTCATACACAAGGCAATTCAAGGTGCTTTACAGAAAAGACAGTTAAAGAACATAATACAATTAAAAACACAACAATA
>JAVQKC010003210.1:0-13774 GCA_036025475.1 Philypnodon macrostomus
TGTTGAGAGTTATTGTGAATACACCATTAACGTTTGAACAATGTTGAGTTATTGTGAACGCGTTTAATAAAGTTTGACTGACTTGTCTATCTGTTTTGTTTCGCTTAATGCGCCTTATGGTCCGGTGCGCCTTATATATGAAAAAGTTTGAAAATAGACCATTCATTGACAGTGTGCCTTATAATCCAGTGTGCCCTATAGTGCGGAAAATACGGTACATTAATTTTTAACAGCAATAAATGAATTGGTGTTGATTATTAATTGGTTCACTGGGTTTGTTTGTAGTCCCAATGCATTGTCCATGATTAAATCTGCCTTTGGTTTTCTCAGTGTCTGGATACATTCCTATTTGTAATATCATTTACATTATTTTACAGTTTTTTGCACTATTCACTTGTTGTGGCTTACACACTAACGTCATTTTCTGCCAAACCCACAGTCAATTTTCTACTCATTTAATTCAATTTGATATTCCCCCCGAGAGTAAACTACCCCCCGAGTGTAAACTACCCCCTCAACAATGATCACAATCTCCCCATCTCATAAGTGTATCCTCCAGTCACAGGTACACATGAAGTCTCAGCTGCTGGAGTATATGAGAGCCCACAGTGCTCATTTGGGGGAATCATGACCAGATGATGCATGTCAGCTCTTCTGCATTGATTTAATGAAATGATTAAACTCATTCGCAGAACTATCCATCCCTTCAATCAGATTGCCACGTCAACATATTTTGCCAGATATTTTAGCTTAAATTAGTAACAATCTAAAAGTCTCCAAAAGTGATATGGGCTGAATATTTGTGGCATATAGTTTGCCAACATCTCGGGCCTGCACTGAGAAAATGGTGAATAATAACAGGATTAATTATTTTTCACCCATACCACACGCTGAGTATTCCCATATGGACTCTCCAATGAATGAATTAGACCCACAGATGTTCCAGCATCTGCTTGATCCTTTTGGCATTTGCAGAGGCAGGGTACATCACCGAGGGGCAGCAGACATGCTCTTTCTGCCTGTTTTTACCCGCACAATTAGGCACTTTAGCACTCAAACACTCCTCCGCAGTCTCCAATGTACACAAAATAAACAGCCATCTTATTCTACTTGTTGATCCTGACTGAGCTCAGTAGTGTCTGTGCATATGGTTCATAGACATTTCAGCAATTTATCAGTGTATCAACTACTACAATTCTTTAAGGTCTGGCATTGTAACAAGAGAGTAATAACCTATTCAATATGGGTGACTTAGGGTTAAAGTTAGGGTAATTACATAAACACATAATTACTATATTATTACCAGACTATTGCCATTTTATTAGTGAAGTGCTATCAACTGAATCATTTTGGGATAATCAAATTCACATTTACTTTACATGAGTTCCTTTGGGAGCAGAAGTATACATATTCATATTTCACGACTTGATTTTGTGGGAAAAAAGCAGTGGCAGATTTTAGAGATTTGGGGGCTCAAGGCGAACATGGGCAGGGGGGCGTCCTACCTTAAAAGTTCTTGATTTGTCGGCCCACAGCAATCCGAATGCTTAACCAAACAGAGAAAAGGGTAAACTGGAGCGGTGTATTGACTTTACAAGATTAGGTTTAGTAATTACCAAGATATATTTATTTTAGACTTCATTTATGGGGCCCTGGAAGTTTGGGGCCCTAATCAGCTGCCTACGTTTGCCTAATGGTAGCGCCGCCTCTGGGAAAAGGCTAAGTTTGAATGACGCACACACATACGCATTCACAAACCACGAAGTATGAGAATAACAGCATAATGCATTTTTAAAAAATTCTGGATGCATGGATGTATTGACCAACAGGAGCGTGCTTGTCTTATGGAAGCATCATTAAGATATCATGTGATTGGTTAAAAAGTGACCTTGGCTCTCTAAAACAAAACCCTTATAATACAGCTCACAGACGGTCTCAAAGTCTCTTTTTTCTCAGATGATTTCTGTTATGCCGTACTATTGACTGATTTCTTCTTTTTTTGTAGTGCACCTTTAAACGGTTAAAAAACATTTATGAAGCAGCTTTATTCCAAGAAGTGGGTGTATTGTGTCTGTGCCAAATGAAATATAGAATATCTCACTCTATGAGGAAGGTTTGCCGGCCATAGAGACTTTGTAAATGTAATCTTGAATAGTCCGGGGTAAATTGGACGGAGGGCAGTTGTTTTATATTGACCTCCACATTATTTTCGAGGCACTTGGCTGTGAAATAAAACCCATTTCAATTTTATGAGGATAGATTTAATATTTCATTAAATCACTGAATATAAATGCCACGACCATGAATATTTTACCCTTTAAAACCTACGTAAGAACGAAAATAACATTACCACTTGTGTTTTTCCTGTGATATTGTATTGTGTTGTATTTTTGGGATGTGTATTTCCTGTGCTTGCTTGTGCCTTTTATGTTTTTTTAGAGGATTTACAAAAATCTGTCCTTTGCATATAATTGGACAAAACCCTTCACACCAAAAGTTCTGTTTAAGATTTTGCCCAGTCGGTAATGTGTGGGAAGTGAAAATTAAAAAAATATTTGGTTACTTTGCAAGATAAGGTAAAGATACGTCAGTAAAGGAACACATGATCGATTTGAGATATGGCACTTATTGGTTAAATAAATACTACTGTCCATTTTATCTTACTATTTTAAAGGATTGCAAGATAGGGCTAATCAGTCTCGGGGGACTAGAGCCTATATCACAGATACCAATGGGCCACATTCATTCACTGTGTAAAGTTTTTCAATCATCATTTTTATTTCTATTTATGTTCCTTATTATTGTTCACCTGCTCCTCAGAGTTTACAGGAAGTAAACATCAAAAAGCTTGTGAACAGTAGCCACGACGTCCTGAGGCATTGATCCGTGTCAGTGGCGGCCATACTCCATATTAGTGACAGTTGAAAGAGTAATATTGGGCATTCTTTTGCACTTTATCTACCAAGAATAAATCACATGGACACAATAATTTCATGAGAAGAGGTAAAAGAAAATATTGCAACTTTATGGGCAACCGTGTAGATTCACCATTTCACCTATACATGCGTGTCTTTGGTGTTTCCAGTATCATCATCAAGACATCTATGACACAATGTTGAACCATAAATCAGCGGCATCTCTGTAAGGCTATTTCTTTCACATTTCCGATTCTCCTATAAAGACACATCTTTACTATCTAAACAAATAAAAGTGGCCCGTTCCCTGCACACATAAGTGCTATAGTAAAAATTCACTCCGCAGCTCCGCTCTCTGTAAACAACTGGTCTATTATTGATTTTCTTTTTGTGTGTGTATAATTGAAGTGAACCTAAACAAATGTTGTAATTTAAAGCTCCACTTCACGTCGTGTGCCTCAGTGTGGTACATACAAAAGTAAAACAGAGTCTTTGTCCCTACGGGCGCCAAAAGAGAAACTGTAGAGGTAGCTTCAGGTTGTCCGGAGTAATGTAAAAGACAAGATTACGTTGTGTTTCCGCTCCGTTCTGTGAAATGGTCTCTTAAAGCGATCAGTTTGTCAGTCTGTGCAAGTACTATCTGTCCAAAACATAGAATTTAACAAAATAAAAACAGCAGGAAGAGGTTTCTTTAACACATGGTGGATAGGGAGAGAAAAAAAACAGAGCTTCAATTTGTGGCGATGTCTCCACTTTTCTTAAAGATGAACGGGGTACACACACACACTCAAACCACACAATGCACTAGACTATTGCTGCCATTTGACTCACAAGGCAGCATTGGTGTACTTAATAAATTGATTAGGCTATTTAGTAACATACAATCACCGACACACATGAAGTCCCAACTCTGCAATAGTTAAAGAAAATTTGAAAAATAGATATTTTTTACATCATGCCCAAAACATGATAAAAAGTCCAGCATCACAGGCTTGATGTGAGCTGTGGGGACCCTGCATTTAGAGACTTAATTATTTTACACAAAACATAAAAATGAAATCGTTTGTGAGTGTGTTTTGATGAGAGCTGAAAAATTACATTACGACCATATTCTAAACCCTACGGGACGCCTTCTATATAGGGCCAAAGTGCAGAGTCATGCTTTTTGTACACGTTACTCAAAATCTATCTCCTCCTAGGTTTTTATTCCAAATGAGCTGAAATTTGATTAAAAAAGATTTTTTCAAAAAAATTGTTTTTAAATTTGATATAAAATTTGCATGCATGGACCAATTTGGCTTTAACTTTAATAATTTTTTCATTGGCCCAGCTTGAACCCATCTGAGTTGAAAAAAAATTGAAATCGGCACACTAGCGCCCCCTGTATAACCATTCAAACTTTACAATGGAGGATGAAAAATTAGTTTGTCGGAATTATACGCGCAAGGGTTTAAAAATTCCGGCTTGCCACTCCAATCAAAAAAGCCAATAACACCTATGCCCTATTTTTTACGGTTTAGCCTAAATCTTCATGTTGCTCCATGTTATTCTAATGGGGCAGGTGCACATCATAAAGATGCTGAACTGGTTTGTGTTTGATACTTCTACGATTAATGACCATTAAATAATTAACTAATTAATGCCCTGAAGCATTTTAATTTAGCCAATAATCCTGCTGAACAGGACAAATAGAGAATGCCTCTATAGCGGCCCCATGTTTATGACCCCTATGGGACCCTGGACACATTTACTTTGGCAGAGAGCAATGAAACTTGGTACAGTGATTCTCCACAGTGTGGATCTGTGGACGCGGACAAACACCAACGTGACGCTGTTTTCGCCGATATAATAATAATAATAATAATAATAATAAATATATATAGCGAACCGCTGTTTTCGCCTATATAATAAGTATTATCCTTGTGCACTTCCGCCTGTGTTGTGAGCTGTGAGTGACAGTGAGACTCACAGTGGATGGTGACGTTGATGTGGCTGGACTCTAGACTCCTGACCGCTCCGGGAACAGAGAAGCTGACCCTGCAGTAGAAGAGTGAGTCCTTATCCTCCTTCTGGACTCTATAGAGCAGTGTGTTCTGGACAGTGTACAGGCCTCCAGGAGAGCGAGAGTGTAGGACCAGGAACTTCACCTCTGCACAAAAAACACACTTATTAGAGTTACCCGAAAAATATTTAATATTAAATAGTGTCTGAATAGCAATGGTTATACACAAAATTGTCAGAGACGAATTTTAAGTGGGTGAAAATGAAAAGCACGAATGCTCCATCAAACACAACAATATATAAACATTGACGGATAGCAAAACTAGGCTCTAAACCAAATTATGATTTTTATTATTTTAGTAAACATACGGACTACACCATACGTTACACTTGGTCAGGATGTACCTAGCGGAGTATCTAGAAAAAAAGCCCACCCAGACACAGAGAGAACATACAAACTTCACACTATCTGGTTGGTGACTCAAATCCAGAACCTTCTTGCTGTGAAGCTACAGTGCTAATCACCCTACCGCCACAGCTACCAACTTAGAAAAGGCTAACATACCAGAATATTAAGTTCTGACAGACATTTTCAAAAATCACTACTAACTTCTGGCAACTTATCTAGTAACTAAATCTTGTTTTGGTTTTCATGCACTGTGTTGTGACCCTATTGTGGGTCACCCCAGATTTGAATTGGATAACACATAAAATCCAGTAAGAAAGGTGTGTCCTTTCGCATTATAAAAAGAAGTATAAAGATAATTGTAACACCATAGAAAGGCCAACCTTTGTAGTAAAAAAACATAATATACAACATAACATACGGTCAATCAAAATATGGGTCCCCTGAAAAAAGGTTTGGGAAACACTGCAATAAACTAGGCCTGTGCTGTCGTCCCCGACAGCAAAATGTATATCGGCAAAACGCCCCCACACGTCTGCCACAACTTCTATGGCACCAACGGGCACCTTAATCAGACGTGTGAAGGGTTTTTATCTTGTTAACGAGTAAATAAGAGACCCCGCCCCAAACAGGTGCGGATCTTGGCCAGAGAAAGCAAGTGGTTTGAAAGAGGAGTCAAAGAAGCTTGTTTTGTCACAAAGGAAAACCCTTCTCTGAACAGAGGTGGTGGTCTCAGATTTAACCTCCCTAACGTGTACAAAACAATACTGAAGAACAACAACAAGAAAACAAAAAGATGAGACTTGTTTACTGCAGACCACAGAGGTGAGTTTCAGCTGAAACTAGGGAACAATAGAGAGAGAGAGCACCATTAGCAACTGATAGGGATTCCATTAGCATATTAATGGTAGGGCACAGCCCATCCAACAGGTGTTTACCACGCCCCCAAGTATCAGCCTATAATCTCAGCTCACCCACCTTTCTAACCAGAACTGAAGAAGTCTGCTGGACTGGCAGATGAAAGCTTTTCAACAATCAAAACTTTGTCCAGATGCCCTTTTTCAACTTTCAGAATCACTGTGCTTGGTTTTAATTTTTTCCTCAACTTGATGGCAGCAGAGCAAATAAAGCACTGAGGCTTCGATACATGGATCGAGCATTTGATGAATGCTTCAGGAGGCTTCATGGGGCTTCATCTGCTACCTCACTACCTGTCTGTAATGAGTAATATCACTAACATTACTGCTCAAGTCGCTTGAACAAGAAGGTACAAGAAAAGCAGTTTTATGTATACAATATTAGCTTTAATTTGTTATGCATGAAACATATACTATACAATATACTGTTCCCTCAGGGGGGACAATAAAGTACTGCATATCGTATCATATGTGGCACAAACTAAACATTGATGGAGAAGCATGCTCACATTTTGTGATTACGTATTTTTTAGCAATTTATATAGTTATAATCTAATGTACCACTACCAGTACTACTACCAGTACCATTACCAGTACCACTACCAGTACCACTACCGCTCATTTTGTCCTCTCCAGCAACTGTGGGAACTAATAATTAGTCAAATGGTCTAATTTGAAGTGATTATAAACTGAAGCTTGACTGTTGAACTGTATGTGTTAACATCTCCCACACTGCAACTATCATTAGTCAACTTTTAAATCTTTTTTACTTTTTTGGCCTTGTCCTACTTTAGCTCACATAAACCACAACACCAATACACAGCAACAAGCACACACAGACTCACAACACACACAACACGGTGTACAGACAGACAATTAACCATAGCACTCCAGGGACACACATTTAGCTGAATATGTCTGGGATAAAGCAGCAACAAACAAAAGTATTAAATAGGTCACAAAGAGGACCAAGTTGCAGACTCATAATTCTAAAAATGTAATATTCAGAGACATTCAGTAGGAATTATTTTATTTCTCTGACTAAAGCTGTGTGACAAAGCAAATGGAAGACAGTGCAAGATACCCAATGGTTCAATGTTAAATTATATTTGCCCTGAGGACAAGGGATGTCCTGTCAGTATTGATTTTTATTATGGTTTGCTTACATCTCTTTCTGTAAAGCCCTCTGGGGCAATTTTATTGTGATATGGGGCTATATAAATAAAATTGAATTGTTCGTATTAATAGAAAAAGTACTTGCAGTTAAAAGGGTTTTATGAAGACACGGATAGCAATAGTTGTCTGTGTATGACAAAAAGTAAACTAATATTGTGATCAAAATCAAAATGATAATATTGCCCACTCCTACTCCTACTCTATAGAAAAGAACAGAAGATAGATTTTCTTTGGAGGTGAAATGCCTGCTTTGTTGTGTGACTAAAAAGATGCATAACTTTCAGTCACATAATTGGGACCATAAAAGGGAACAATTCGACTTTCTTTCACTTGATTTCATTGTGATGGCTAAAGGAGTTGTTGTGGGGTGAATGAAGCTTTCCCCGCGCTTTCTGTAGCTTACAGGTGAACCTTATAACACAAACCAGTCTAAAACCAAATGCAGCAAACATGTCATCCGAGGTAAGCTGAAGAAAATTAGTTCAGATCCTATTCATATCTGTAGGCTACTCCATCACTTTGGCAGTTTTGATGCTGGGTTAAGTGTGAAAAGAGGTGACCCGGCAATGCTCTGGCAATGTGTGAAAGGCTATAATTGCTGGTCGACCCGAGAACGTGTTGCCGGGAATTGGCAGGGAACTGTGTTTGCAATATTTTGTGGTTAACGCAAATTTTTAAATTTAAAATGTATTAATGTCTTGCCTCCAGTTGCCCCAATTCTGGAACTTAGAACATTCTGTTTACAAACTTTTAAAGGGTCTATAAGTCCTTTTCACATGACATCACGTAGAAGACGATTCAAGCATGTAAAATGTGTCTAATTCGTTTAAAATCATAGTGAGTGGATGCTCTAAGTGAAAAATTATGTGTTCTTTTTATTTTGAGGGTAAGTTTACCTGTGGCTAACTCATAACGCTATTGTAATGCTAATGTGAACTAAAACGAGTCTGTCTCATGTTTTTGATTCAGAGCTTTACTAGTTAAATCACAACTACACTTTTAGTTAATCTCCATTGAAAAAGTATTATGGTCTTGCCTCCAGTTGCTTCCATTCCGTAATTTTGAAATTTTCTGTTTACAAACTTTACAAAATATATATTAATAATATATATAATACTATCTATGCTAATATATAATAATATACATACTAATAATTAATAATAAATAATAATACAATTAATCATTAAATAGAACCTTCTGTGGGACTGGACATCCCTCCAGAGAAAATGACAATATCACACCTGCACACACTGTATGTGTTCATGTGTTTAAGAGCCTTACATATTATCTGTCCTTATAAATTGTGTTTGCTCATAGATCTTTAACCACACCCAGAGTTATCTTTTAATGATAATTATATCTATATTAATTAGTAATAACGGAACTTCAATAACCTGCATTTCAGTACATCTCAAATACAAAAGCTTTTCATAAGCAGCCTTTGTGTGTCTACAGCTGGTCATATAGACTATAACTATATATATATAGACTTGAACTATAATTCAGGTCAGTGTAATTACATAGGATTTCACTATATCATACTCATAACTAAACAATTAATTTGTGCTAACATACACATTTAGCTTAAGAATATATACAGTGAAACCATCTCCACATTTCACACAAATTAACACACATATTCAATACAGTGAAGTTAATCTGAATTGTTCACCACAGGCTCTAAAAGGGGATGGGTTGAGTGGGAAGTATGTTTTCTTCAGACAGCGGTCTTGGTGAAAGCCTGAAAGAAAATAGATATGTTTATGTTATGTGCTATCATTTATGTATTATTAGCATTCTGTAAGTTTTATTTCTATTCCAAAACATTTACCACATCTAGCTGATTTAGAGTTCTAGCTGAACTGGCTTTGATTAGTATCAAAGGTGGCACAAGCAGTACACTATTAAATAATTCAGTAACTGCTGCTAGTGATATCTTGCTGGCTCTAGTAAACTATCTTATCATTTTAAATCCAATAAGAGTAGAAAATAGAATTAAATATGTACCTTTCACTGATGTGCATGAAAGCCCGCACCGGAACAACTCTACGCCTCAGACAGGAAGTTTAATGACGTCATTGTGAAAAGGGCCTATTGCTGCGTTCCTCGGAGCTCGTAAGTCAGAGTGACAAAAACTCAGAGTTGAAGAGTTCCAGCTGTTAGCAGGATTAGCAACAACTGTAACTGCAGATGCTAAATTACACCACAACAGCATGCTAACAGGTACCGGGTCGACAGTAGTGAATGTCTCATATAAAATGAAAACAAGATCATTAACTATTATACAAGTTATATTTAAAATTTTCATGTAAAATAGGGAGCCACCATGTTGGATTTTTCTGTCTTGGGGTTGTCCGAGTTGCCCCGAGTTTCCGAGTAGGAATTCCGACAAAAATCAATTGGAACAAAATACGAAGAACACAGTTTTTCACTCAATGCATCCACTCACTATGATTCTGAGTGAATTGGAATAATTGATTTTTACTTGGAACATGAAAATTACTGGTACGCACCAGAGCCATAGAAATAAGACAGTTGCGCCAACAAAGGTCAAAATAGTTCCACCATAACACAAACAATGTTTGAATGGCACTTTTATCTTGAGTGGCTACTTCCTGGAACTATTGAGACCATACATTGCTGTTTAAAAACTGTCCCATTGTTACCAGTGGAGTTGTCAGAACTTTGGAACTCTGGAACGCACAATATAGACCCTTTTTCTGCTTATGTCACATTGTTGAATGTTCACTGGGGAAATGAAACAGACCGTAATGTATTTTCAGTGGAGAAAAAATGCATATGAGACATTTCCCATTGAAATGCATACACTTTGTAGAATGTGTACTGTTCTGTTTACAAACAGAAAAAGTATATATAGTGAATGTTGTTACCTATCTTTGAAGAAGCGTCTAAATCCAAAGGCGACCAGTTTAAGTGAGGCCTCGATCACAAATGTGGAGGTGAAGAAGTAGTTGCAGTATTTCAGAGCTGTCTCCAGGGACTACAAAAACAAAATATTAGTTTATATTCACCAAAAATGTATTTTCTTGGTGTAATATGTTATACAATATTATATATTAGGTCCTACTGATGGTATTCAGGAGTCCTCTGCTAGGTCAGGACTAGAATTAGTTATGGTTTAGTTGTGGCTCAGACCTGGTTCAGTCCTGGTTTGAATCTGGTTAGAACTTGTGTAGTCCTGGTTTAGACCTATTTTGTTCATATTTAGGAATATATTTTCTGCAGTACTATATGTATTACAATATTAATAGATTTAGGCTCGTTTTAGCTCAATAACATGCATACTTTGAAGGCCAAACTGCACTTCTTAGCTAACCTTGGATAAAATACCCATCAAGTCTTATTTACTAATCTGTTTCCCCTCCTATTGCTGAATTATAATAAACTGCATTTGTTGAGTCCATTTGAAACGATGCCAGTGAAGCTGTTTTTAATAAATTTGAGCTTAATTTAAACAGACTGGAGAATAACTGTGTGTCTCCAGAGAGGCATAGACTAAACACAGCTTATTATGAGGAATTAAATAATGATCAAATCAGGCTTTGTACAAAACCAACTCTCTCATCTAATACAGGACAATTAGAGAGAGGTGGGAGATATGCAAATACTCAGGTTTGTTTGCATTTCAGTGTGCACAATATTAAAGAAGCACGGTTCAATAAAATGTATGATACAGTATAAAACATAGGAAATATTTAAAGATTAGATCAGTGGTCCTCAAATTGTGGTTCAGGTCTCACTAGTGGTATCCAACTCTGACCTACATTTATTGCTGTAGTTTGCTGTATTTTTACCCGAGGCTGGCTGTAGTGCTCCAGGCTCATGGTGATGACGTTGATGCAGATGATGAAGGTGATGACCAGGTCCAGGTAGTGGCTGGTGCACAGGGAGTGGATGGTGAGTCGGGCCTGACCGTATGAGGCATAATACGGCATCTTCTGAGCTTCTGTGAAATACATAAAAACAAGAGAGAAGTCTGAAGAGGAGTTTTCTGAGCGAGATCACAGATAAAGTGGATTGAGAAAACTGGAAGCAAGCAAGGCAGGCAGATTTGTGGGGCTCCAGACCATTGTTTTAAGTGATGAACATTGCTATTGACCTCTGTAATCTTTTGCCTGGACTGGAGCGCCTGTGCCTCCAAGGTATTGACCCTATCTCCCAATTGGTCAAGAACCAAGGAAGGACATCTGAGAGTTATTATCTTCATTTGCATTGCATTTGCAGTTTCACACCTTCTACTCTTGATGCAGTCCTCTCTATTTATCTGGGCCAGGGAATTGAACCCCTGATTTCCCCGGAAGAACTACCCACTTGCTTAATGACAACCCCTGCTGTCTGACAAGATGGAGGAGACTTTTTGAAGGAGAAAGTGCAGTTAGATGAGTGAGACCTGGGGTTAAGTAGTTTTAAATGACATATCAAATCTTCACACAGGTGTAATACAGTTTTAAGGTGCCACTGGGACTGAGTCCAAGAGGAACTGTCTTAGACCCACAAAGGAGACAGAGACACTAAACATTAGGATCATTTCAGCATTATAAATGGATTTGAATTGTTCCTTTTGATACAAATACTGGGCTCATATTTCTGGAGTCAGATTTGTGATTCCACTTACTGCCTTTTTGTCATTCCCAAATTGTTCACTTTTCCAGTTTTTGATGCACTCTGAGCTGCCATTCTCCCTTTGCGGTTTTAAACCTTTGGGGCATTTTTTAACAAGTCCCATAGGATCCATAAAATCTCTGTTCATTCTGGAAATGGCACAATTTGACTTTTTTGAGCATTCTCCCGTGTTATAATGTTGCCTCCCTTTCCATATCTGGAGTTGTGTTTTGTTTCTTTCACATGTTTGAGTAATCTTTTCTGTGAGCTCCAATTGCTTAGTCCCTCCTCCCTAGTCCCTCCTCCCTAGCCCTCCTCCCTAGTCCCTCCTCCCTAGCCCTCCACCCTAGCCAATCAACAAGCCATCTACATCCAGTTCATCATTTACTCTGGTAAAATACTTTATAAAATAAAATGTGTTGTGACTAAATAAATATAAATTGAATATAATAAATATAGTTTAATAAACTTTGGCCTAGTTAGTTTTTAAATTGTAATTGCAAAATGATCAATGTCCTAATATTTAACAGTTATTTTCATGTTGCACAATAGGGCCCCTTTAATCATCACACAGAGTAAAATCTGACTTGAATTATTACAAACCAATGTCAAACAATTGAAAAAAGTTTTACTTAACCTTATTTTATTAGTATTTTTTTCTAAACTTATTGAGACATCTGTTAAATAAATAAAAAACATTACATCTGTTATACTCTCAAAAGTGAAATCAAGTAAATACAAATATGAATTGGTGTAACATTTGGTATGGTAAACCTATACATTTGGAAAGTGCAGTATATTTCTGATTGAAACTCACTGCGTCTCTTCTTCTCTAGTCTCTTCTGGCGTTTCTCCTCCCTCCGCCGGGCCTCTTCAACCTCCTGGTGCTGTCGACACTTATGGAAGTTCTCCACCACCACGCCCACAAACATGTTCAGCACAAAGAAACTGACAATGAGGAGGAACGAGATGAAGTACAGCAGCATCCACGGGTTATTGTTGGTGATCGGCTGAAGACAGAACAGAGGGTTGAGGAAAAGACAGAGGTGCATTTAGCATCGTTTCAAATACATGTTAATTGGAAACCTGACTAGAGGCAACTAACATTCACAAAAATATCTGATATCAAAATTATGTTATTAAAAAAAGTTTTTAGTAAGTAGTGCTTTATGTAATTATTATTTCATTAAAAGTAAAACACCTTTAATAACACACACACTGGTGGCTGCCATTGTGTGCCTATGGCGCCTCCAACCACCACCAAACACAGGCAATGTGGGTTAAGTGACTTGCTCAGGGACACAACGACAGTATGCATCCATCTGGTTGCAGGGCGAGTGCATACCCACTGCGCCACTGCCACCACTTTACACAAATTTGAAATTCAAAGCAGGAATTTCTGGTTAAAAGGTAAAGATATACCTATTAAAAACTTATTTTTTAATATATATTATTAATCTTAATTGTTACTTTACTTACTAAGGAGTACTAGGAGTAAAACATAACCATAAAAGAAAAATGTACTTGAGTAAGTGCTGAAGTTTCATAAAAAAGGAAAAAAGTTGACAATTAAAATATGCATAAAATTAACTATCTGACCCTGTTCTGACATAAAGTAGATTGTCTGTAGTCTTTAGAGGTCAGGGGAAGGACTCAACCAATTTAACCAACCAATATTAACCAACTAAGTCTGATCTGATGTTGCTGTAGAGGTCAGGGGAAGGACTAAAGTAAAA
>JAVQKC010003214.1:0-29408 GCA_036025475.1 Philypnodon macrostomus
CAAAAAACACAAGTGAAAAGCACAACATAGTAAAATATAACAATTCTCATTAGACTAATATATTGTCATGATTATGAGCTTAAATAATGGAAGATAATATGTATATTTTCCTAACAAAAACGTACACCTACTAAATTTGCATTCAGATTGTCTACACAGATCTACTATTTTTGCACAAAAACATCTCTAGGGTCTACAGAGAATGTTTCGAAAAAGAGCGAGGATCCAGTGAGCGACATGTATATGATATAAATGGCTTATTGGGGTTATTGAAAGACAATAGTTAAGTAATAATAACCACTTAGTAGGCACTGGTTGTAACATCTCTGTAAAATATTGAAGCTGATTGGCTCCAACAGCACAAGATTACTGAGGCCACTTTATTTGGTAGATGTGTGTTCCTAATAATGTGGCCAACAGTTTATATCAGGACATATTGTTTACAGTCACAACATATTCTCTCATTCAGCAGGCACCCTCTTCTCAAATCCTCTTATCTCTCCCTAGTCTTACCAACCCGACCCATTCTGTACCACTTACTGGAAACATGTCTTAATGCGGCCCACAGCTGCTGAGTGAGTCTAGACCTTAATGTGAGTGAAGGGATCAGATCTCTCCCTGATTTCCCTAACACCGTCATTAGTCCCATTGGCCCTAAATGCGATCGGCAGCTGCGTCTTTACTTTAGGGCAACACAACTCTCCGTGTCTCCCACCGCTGGCTCCAGGCGAGGTTTGGGGAATGTTTCGTGAAGCCCTGGACCGGAGCAGCGGTGAGAATAATGGGCCCTGTTAAAATTGCAGCTGGAGGGAACTGTCGCCATCTCCCCTTCTACTGCTGTTTATCAGCACTTAACTCATTTAGGATCCAACACTCAAGCTATTCTGTTCTCAATTTTATGCTAATATTGCAGCAATTTTCTCTCTGGTCTGCATTTGATTTTCTTTTTACTTGTACTGGACTGGTTAACTGTTGCCTTCTGCTCAGCTCTGCCTGCTCAAACTTATACTCAAGGCTAAGCCTGTTTGTCTGCTGCTTTAGTCTCTCATCAAAAGCAAAAGACTTCGACTTAGCAACTCTGATATTATATTTCTCTATTTAAAAAAGAACATTTAGTCTAGTCTCCATAGATTTAGACATTTTTGGTCCAACAGCATTTCTTCTACATATAGAGAAGGGATTCAAGTATAGCTAACCAAATTGCCTTGGGTCTAAAGACTGTTTTTATGAATTATGCTGCTTCTGTTCAGTGTCCACTGTTGAGTTGAGTTAGAAGGTACTTTATTAAACACAAAATCATTTCGGGGGGTTGGGCGTAAATAAATAAAAGACGATTACTTAGAAACGTAATTTGCATTTAACAAAGACTTATAAAGACCCTTAAATCCGTAACACTATAATTCTTTTGTGTGCCTGCAAAATACTGCAGAAGGAAGAAGCCCAGTTTAAATGTTATGCTAATTTTGAAGCAATTTTCACTTCTGGTCTGCATTTTTCCTTTTTACACATACTAGACTGGTTAACAATCGCTCGGTGCACAGTGCTGCCTACACAAGCTAATAGTCTCTAATGAGCGCTCTGAGAAACCAGCCGGCACACTCGAAGCTAGTGCAATTGGGAAATATCTAACTAACCACCCCCTCAAGAGCCGCTAATGTAGATAAGACGGGCACACATTAAATTAACACATCGTCCTTGCTACTTTCTCCATTCGCACCGGTTACTCCCATCTCCGTCCTCTTCCTCCTCTGTCAGTTTCCGTAATGAGGCGCTCAGCCAGTTTAGATGATCTCCCCAAGCATCTTCGGGCATATCTGGAAAGCACATTTCAATATAATGGTTACTCATATGATACAAAATACAAATCTTGCATTGTGGTCAGAGCTTGGCCTGGTCAAAACTCAAATATCATGACATTAACAGGGTATATTGTATTTGTATATCAGGCATGACTTTTTAACCCCATCTGTGAGTGAATTAATGGCTATTACAGCTCGCAATTACTTTTTCCATTAGGTAATATGCCACAATTGCTCAATCAAAAAACAACCATTTCTCAATAGCGCGTCACGCTGACATACACTTAGTCACGGTCTTCGCTCGGGGCTAGGTTTTAACAATGTAAAACAGAGCCTAATCCACCACAATTCATGATACAAAGTTAAACTTTACACTTTTCACTGTGCCATTTCCATCAAGTTCCTGGTGAAAAATGGGCCTTGAGCACAAACATACATGGTAATTATTAACCCCGAGGTCTGGCCGGGATCCAGTGTGTCCCTAAATGGCTCCATTCATGTAAATCATTGCTGCCTACGGTCCAGTCTGGACACATACTGATAAGAAGTGCTCCTCCGTGGCCCCGCATTCACCTACTGTGCATCCTTACAATGCTTTTCAATTCAGTGGACAATTCTATTTTAAAACTTGCATAGGTAATACATATTCATTCAGAACAGTTGCTATAGTGGATTGGACAATGTAGTTTTCTTCAGCGTTCAAACTGAAGTCAAGTCGGCTGTGCTGTTGCAGTGGAGATGGCTTGTACAGTCTGGTCAGCAACTGTATTTCTATTACAACGACTATATTCAATGGCTTAATCTACCTTCTTCAGCTAATATGTCCTGAGTCACTGGGCCTTAGGCGGAATACAACCTGAACAAAGGCCACCTAAGAATACATGTCAAAGTTAGCAAATATTAAAGAATTAATGTATTACCTGCAACGTTGAAAAGATTAGATCACTGGTTCTCAGGCTGTGGTAAACAGACCAAGTAAGTGAGCTCTTTCTAGTGGTAGTTCAAGTCTTGTTAGTTTAATTGAATTTCAAGACAGTTTTAGACCTGAATTATACCTAGTTTAGTCCTGGTTCATACATGACTTTCCTAGTTTGGTTAGAGTAGGTATAACCTCCTTTTTATTCATGTATCCCTTGGTTTAAACCTGTGTTAGTTTTGATTTATGCTGATCTGAAAACTTTTAATCCTTTTAAGCCCTTAATATCGATCAATTTTAATAACTTTTTAATACCTTAGTAAAGCAGGGACCAATTACTGTTTGAAAACTGAAACTTGAGCCTCTGTCAGTGGTTTAATTTCCTGCCATACAAAACAACAGAGAGCTTGTATAGTACTTCCATGATTAATGCACGTCATGTCATTTCATGTAATAAATTAACTTTGAATATTGACGAGCTCGCCAACTAAACACACAGGAAATCTGTGTTTACACATAGTTAAAGAATAGTAGGAAACTTTTTTTTCTCGAAGCAATTTTCTCACAATAAAAGTCTTTGTGCATTGTGTCATGTCCCGGGCGAGTGTCTACCCACCACCACTGACTGACCTGATGGCTGGGTCAGGAGCGGCTGCAGCACACACTGCAGCGATTGTAGGAAAAATGGCTTCAAAGGGACGCACTTCTGAAACAACAAACACATTTTTCACTCAACTTCATAAATTTAAATCATGGCTCATACATCACTGGGCGCTGAACGGGCTATGAGGCGCTGTTTTGAATGGGGGGAGCCTGTGTAACCGCGATACAGGAGGTGCTAATGTGTAATGTAGCGTGTAATAGGTAGCGTTTAGAGCTGTGCACCAACAGCAGTTAAAAGCAGGTCGCATGTAAGTGCACTGTAGCACTGCCACCTACTGGTCAACTGAGGTGAAAGAGATGGGATCAGAGTTATGAGAGCGAGTAGCAGATGATTTATAAGACCTGCATAGTAACAGATATGCTTTTGGGCTTTTGACAGTAATGGTACATTGGTAGTTGATGATGATGATGATGGTGGTCCACTATACAGCAACAGGCCACTGGTATATACTGCACATTCTAGATTTGTATTTTCCATATTTTGAGAAGAAAGAAAAAGTGTGAAAGTAATGTAATAAAATCCTTACCAAAAGCATAGATAGACTGTCATCTCAACTCACATATGTGTTGTCAAGCAATGGTGCTTGTAGTATCTGTTTGTGCTGAGTCTGTGTAATATGTTTTTACTTTAAACTCAACTGAACTGAAAATGAAATTTACAAGCACAAACATGAACATAATATAAAACAATACAGACCTGTTGCTTTTGTTGCAGTGCCAGTTCTTTCAGGAAACAGCTTGTAAAGGTTTTGATGAGACATTTTAATGGTTCATTTTCTTCCATCTGTTTAAGAGCACACCTGAAAGACGTAGAAATGGTAGACAAAGACATAATGTTGTAGATTTCTTCATGTATTCATTGTTGTACACCTGCAACACTCACCTGAAAATGTCATTTACAACCAATAGTATAGAACAATGTTGCGCACAGGCTCTAGGCTGAAAAAAACAAAGCACAAAGACAATTAATTAAGACATTGCTTCACTGGCACATCGGTGTGCCATTTTAAAATCTGACCACTCGGTGTCACTGTATACTCAAAAATGTCACTCACTGTAGCCCCATTAGAAAAAACAATATTATCTCAGAATAAGTTAGCCATTTACGCTGATGTACAAAACTGTCACCATGACTATAAATTGCAGATGTAGGTTCGATGTATATGAGTAAAGGATCCTATATTTCTAAATGGTGGATCTCAAACACTTCACTACAAATAAAACCTCAAAAAATACATTTGTAAACACTCAAGAATAACCCATGTCTAACCAAGAAATAAAATTTTGTTTAATGCAGACAAATGCTACACCAGTAGAACATTTAATAAAAACACAGTGGCTATAGAAAATTATGATTGAAAGCTCTAATACTATTCATTAAACTACAGTCAAATACGTGACCTTCAATCAAGACTTGGCTACAATTGACACTTCTAGATGAACAGCTCCACCCAGTGTTTACTTTACATCATTACACATTTTTCCCAAACATTCCTCAAATCGTGTTCCATTCTCATTTGAGGCTTTCACAAGTACATAGACTTACATACACTGTACACATGCCCTGCCTCACGTGTGCCTACCCTACATGTGTGTGTGCTAACTGCCATGTCTCACCCCAGTGCAAACAGATGTGTGTTTTTAGCATCCTTTTTCCCTATATCTTACCACTAACACTTCAAGGAGGGTCAATTACAGCACGCAACAAACATCCTGTTTTTGGCAACCTTGCCCAGGAAGTGACTGTTTATCGTTATTGGGTCGGAATCGTGAGGGGCGGGCCGGACCTAAAACAAGGAATGTGGGCCTGATTTCATGTTTCACATTTTTGATTACAGTTTAAACAAGTGAAAGGGAGGCAATGGAGAGAGCAGTTATGCATATGTAACACTAGCCCATAGAGACACACGTATATGAGTTATAAACAACCTAAAGAGAAGGTAAACAATGACCTCCCACTGTCTTGAACGCAGGCTTGCATAAATGTGCGTGTGAACTGCAGGGGTGATAAAAGCGGAGGTCAATCACAAATGTATGACTTTTAAACAAACAAATCCAAGACAGGACGCTACAGTAAACAGTCGGTGATTGCCTGTTCAATCAGTCTTATACGTTACAATATAGAATTGTTTACAAAACTGTTTCCACTAACAGCCGTACCTGATTGGATGCATATTCGTTGTATAGGTAATGCTTGTAATTGAAACGTGTGTATGACCGTGAATTCCAATCTATTTTAACAGTGTCTGAATGTAAAAAGAATGACACGGTTCAAGCAGACCATCACCGCAGCAAAACAGCAGTGACACAAATTACAAAATAGTGTGGTGCGAGAAATGCAAGGTGACAGGCCAAATTTTGTTTCCGACTGGAATTTCATTGGCATATAAAGATGCATTGTGTAAATTGTATAAGTAACAAAAGCCATTATAGTTGCATGTAAAGGCCAGTGACGTGACTTGTGTATATTAATGCACTCATCTTTATCCGGAATGACTGGCGCTTGTGCCAGCAAATATGGGCCTTGGGTGGGGTACCATCTTAGTAGTGTACAACCATGAGTGTCTGTAGAAAAATAAATACTAATAAACTTTTGAGCAAAGGGAATTTGAAAAATACAATGATTTATATTTCTTGTATATTGTCTTAACAATAACACAATGTTATTTCTCTGACCATTAAAACTCTCCTTAATTCCCTGACCAGACAAAAAAGGCCGATTACATAAAGAGGCCGTGGTCTAATGTGACACAGGGTTTACTCTGCAACAGTAAAGTCTGTGCAGCACAAGCCAAATGATGTGCGATACAGTTACAACCATGCCAAATGATGTGAGACACATGCACAGCAGAGCCAAATGGAACGATTTAGCCCAGCAAAAACAGTCAATAAAGATCTATCAAAAAGCAATGGAAAGTTCTCAGCAACTATGTACAGATGAAAACAGTACCTTAGAACCATACCCCAGCAGGAAATCTAAAGGACAATTGTCTAATTAACACAGATGTAGAAATAAACCACCCTCAAGACAGGATGGATATTTCTGAGATATATATCTCTGACATGATGGGCACATGCTAGAAAAATTGGTTTGAGTAACAGTACATTGTTATGACCTGAGCCGTTTCCTCATGCCCCACCGAGACTATTCCAAACAAGTATGTTGATAAATACATGAACAATGTGGTTGTGCTGCATTCAGTGTAATCTAGTGCATGATGATTTATTACAATAATACCCACCAGCAATGACTTTGCAATCTGCTGCTCTACTTCATGTGGTGTGGACTTTTTGTTGGCAAGAACAGACTCCATCAGGCTCAACACGGCTTCTTCCAGACTAGACAGATTGTGGTACCACAGAGAGACTACAGCCTGCTCCTCCAATGACAAGTGCTTGCTGTCAAAGACACAGAAAACACTGAATATTGTACATCATATCACCAGAAGCATCCATCTGGGAGCTTGATGATGTGTTTGTAGCTGACTTTGTGGATCAAAAGGTTTTAACCAACTGTTGTGAAGTTCTCCTACCAGCAATATGCAGAGCTTATAGCAGTGAGAAAGTCTTCACTCAGAGATCCTTTAACACTAGTGGATGGTCTCTGCAGCAGAGCTCCGATCAGAGGAGCGGCTTCAGGACAAGTGACGAGAGGAATGCATGCTTCTGATGTAGCCTGAATGGTGTCACACAAGCATCTGCAAATGATGAACAAAGAATATTCATATTGCCCATTACAGAAATACAGTAATTATGAATCCATGCCATGAGTGTTATGGTTGTTTCCCAAAGTCCATTTACATTTGAACATATAGAAGTGGGTCAGGGGACAAAAACATTGGTCTAAGATGAACTGGGCATTGTACAGTGCTTTATTTCTCTGACTGGTTCTACCCCAAGAAAGATTGGAGGCATTATGTTGGTGTAGGCCTTTATCCGAAGGTTGTATGGCTATCCAAATGCATTCAAAGGTAGTTTATCTGTGCCCTTGTTGAGGTTATATAAACAAATAAAGATGTATGTATATTATACGCGGTATAATCAGGTATTAACCATGACACATATGACAACCTTTTTAGTGTTTGTTGTTCATGTTTTTACCTTTTATTGACATTACAAGTTAGACTGCAGCTCATCCCAATGTTTTCCTGTAGCATCGCCAGCCTCTAAAACCATAGCAGACCAAAGTTATTATCTATAAACTCTGGTAAAAATTAAAATGGGAAATAAGAGTCAATACTTTTCTCAGTACTCTCAGATGGTACTCGGTCGGCGGTACAGCCAAATGCTTCATTAAGGCCTGTGCGGTATTCTCTTCATCTGTGGTGAGCTGACATAAGATTTTCTGTGGAAGAACAAAAACACAACATGCAGCACGTTACGGGCACTTCCAACTATAATATGCGACACGGTGGACCAAATTTTAACACAATCTTCTCCATAGGATCAAAGCTAATTAGTAAGTGGAATATAAGATGTCTGCTGGCGTCACATCATTTAAAACGCATGAGTGCTAAGCAGGCATTCCAGTAAGTGAGTATGTATGGACAACATATGAGCAGCTTCACAAATTCTTTGTTACAGAGGGGCTCAGTGTTTTACAAGCATTTTTCAGAAGGGGCCTCATCATACACTGATACAACTAGACCAATAAACCACGCTGATTCTTGTCTGAGGAACAAAGAGGGAGAGCTGAAGACTCATTAGATTTGACTTTGAGTTATACATGTGAAGTATGTAAAGAAGCAAGTGATATATTTATAAAGTAGGGGTTAAATACATATGAAAACCATTGTTATATAGGGTCCTGTCAGTACTATGACGGTCTATTCCAAACAAAAAAAATTATAAATCATCCTATTTGATTAATTAAAAATGAACAAGCAGTAAGTAGAATGTATTTGCCACTGCAGCAGCCAGGATGTTAACTCAGACGGTTAAGCATAAAGTAAAGTAATAAACTATTTTGTTTAAAGACAGCTATGATAAGTGATGTATTTATAGATAAAAAGTAATTAGCATTAATTAATAGTAGTGTGCAACTCCTTAATTATTTATGAATGATGTGACAAATTAGTCTGCAAAATATTATTGAGCTATAATAAAAACATTTAGCTTCATAATGAAGGTAATAGCCAACCACATCCCAGCAATTAGTGGGTTTTGCTGCTAATAATGTTCATAATGAATAATAATTAACATTATGATCAAGCTTGTTAACCTCTTGACATGACTTGACAACACCATAGAGTCCAAATTGCTAATGAGAAAGTTGCTTTTCCAGGAATCAGTATCTCTGCTTAAATATGTGTGTTAAAAGTGTGAAAATGTAATTACTTTCTATTATTAAAACATAAAACTGAATCAATTAGAGTATTAACTGTATCCACAATACCAAATCTATATAAATTAGCCATGTTAGTACAAATTATTTTTATTTCTCATTTTCAAAACAGTACCATCTTTACTTAACTATAAAGATGCTATGATCCACCAGAATGTACCACATCTACAGCACACATCTGTTTTTACATCTCCAACTGAATCAGAAACACAGACAGACATCCACACAACTTCAAGCTAAAAACTACATATTCTTCCAACTTTAGTTAAAAAGGAAATCTACAAAAGATGAGGAGAGAAAGATATTGAAGGAGGCACAACATGTTAAAAAGAAAGCAAGGGGTGATGGGGAAAACCAGAATTCTGCTTCAGTGTTTCTTGTGGAGCTGTGTGGTTTCCTTGGCCGGGCCCTACAGCACGCTAGGATGCTTTACCCACCACACAGCCCTTACAAAACAAACCCAATCACTACCATCTGAGCAACCTAAGTACATTGAGTGCATACACAACCAATCACTTGCATCCCACCCTTGGTATGGAGGCTGGGAAGTACTAAGAAAATATTCTAAAATTCTCAAAATGCAATGGCCGGTTTTCCAAGAGTAAGAAGAAAACAGCCACTAAGTCGGTTTTAGGGACACACTGCAGCCACAGAAATGATCCTTCAATAAATCTAAAATTAAAAGAGGATAGAAACTGCACAAGGGATGGACTGACAAAACAGATGGGCTGGATTTGATTGGTGTCTGTTAACAATTACTTAGCCACCATTGAATTCTCCCAAAACCAATGAAACACAAGTTTAGCCAAACTTCAGATGGTAAAACCAACTGGGAAGAAAGGCAAAGAAAGAGATCCAAAATAATGAGAACAAGCAGCCATTTTATTATAGGATAAGTGAAGGACACATTTTATTATCCCAAAGAGGAAGGTTATGTATTTGACAGCACTGGATTGATTTTTGTTGTTGGTTTGACTGTCTCACAAGAAAATGGTGGATTTTGATTACATATTTACTAAAGGCCAGCAATGAGAACAAATGCTTAAGTCTAGGTAAGGGTTTTGTACTATTGTGAGGACAAGAGATCCACCCGCCTCAAGGAAACTCTATGATTAGTTTTAGTACTGTGCAATATTTTACAATGAAAATACGAGGGCTTTGTGGCTTAATAAATAGATATTCTATGCCTTGACTAGAAGATCACCGATTTGCCTCCTGTACTGGCCACTACATCTTTATCATTGCAAGATAGGGTTCATGCTTTTGCTGTGGTCTGCACACTTAGTACACAGTACTTTTAGTAAATGTAAAACTCATCTGGCTCTATTTATATTATAAGACTGTGTGGTAGGTAAGGAGTTGAAAAGGGCAACTCTGTCTACAGGTGGTGAAATGATGATTTATTTGTTAACTGTGTACCACATAGAATAATACATAAACACTATTGAAGTAAGCCTGTTGCTTGCGGACCTATCAATAAAGCAAAGAATGGCCTAAAAATATATTAAATAAATAAATATTACTGACGTCACATGGATGTCTTCTGGCTCAGAAGGTAACATTAAAGAGAAAACTGACACGGGGTTAGCCACAAAGCCAATTACTTCTCCTTTAATTATATTTCAAGTTTTATACACAAATAATAAGTCATTTCCAAGTCTTGAGGGACACACTTGAAAGCAGCCACAGTTGCTCCAGGCTCCCTACCTGTGGTTCACTGTTCACTGTCACGACAGATTCACTTCAAAGATGAGGCTATCAAACGTCCATCCCGCAGACCTTTAATATTACACCATGCTTTACTTATCTGTCATCTCCTCACTGATCAAACCACGATTCACTGTGTGGTCCTCATGCTAGTACAGGATCTGACTATCTGACATTGCCTGCAGCAATGTGGCTGTATTCATGAACTCCAGTGAGAACTCTCAGATGTGTAGAGCAGAAGCAGACAGGGAGGGCTGGGGTTAAGACATGAAGTAAAGAAATTCTGGGAAATTATTGTTCTATACACTGAAATGATGTGTCACTGATGACATGTATACAGTGAGTGAGCAACAACATATTTACTAAGGTCAGCAATGGGTCAGAAATGGCTAGTTTTTGTTGCAGACCCGTATCTATATCCATGATTTCTTTAAAGGATTCTGTATCAATGTGAAAAAGGAGTCGAAGGCGCTAACTACCACCACAAGTTTTTTAGAAGATTCTTTACCATTATAATAACATATTCAGGTTTTGTGGACTAATGTATTGAGCATTCCCAGTTTGAATCAATCATTGTCAGACAAATAAAAAAACAACACTAACAAGGTTTGTCGAATCAAACCCAGTATAAACTTTCTGAAAAAATACAAAGTAAACAGGGATTACCATAAAAATCTAACTTGACTACAAATGATCATTCTTAGGTTTTGCCACAGTTGAGTTGACCATCAGTCTATTATGGAAGCAATAATACAATAATGTTAAGAAGCAAGATCAGACAAGGCTAACTAAGACCAGCATTCTGCATTCTGACAGTCTGTCCAACACAACACAGACACAAAAGGCAGACAATCTTCTCAGGCCTGAAAGCCTCCGTATGACCTATTCCCCCAGACGGGATGAGCTGTGGTCGATTTTTTAGGCTTCTGCTGCTACTCCTGTCATTTGTGGGAAGTGGAAGCTCCTTCACAGCGGACTGTGCTGTGGAGCTGGTTAGGATTGGGTTATGAGTTTATTGTACTTTGGCTCTTGGCTGCGTCACAAAGCGGTCCATAGTATAAAATTTAGATGTATGCTTTTAGCACAGGTCTCCAGAGAGAGCTTCTTTGTAATTTCAGCAAAAAAGATGTTGATGAGATATATGAGAAGATAATATATGTTTATCCTTCTTAGATGATGTAGCTATACTGGTTTGATTAAAGCTGGACAGAAGGCCTAATGAGGACGTGCAAAATGTACAAAGCTTCCACTGGAGAAATGTGAGAAATATGTGAGATATATATATATATATATATTTATATATGTTTAATCATTTTCTGCTGTTATTGAGTTGAGAAAAAATGCTAATTGTATTTGCAATAATGGTATGCATACATATAATGATCTCAGAATAGTAGAATAGTGTTTTCCCCAGTACTTGGTAAGGCAGCCATCTTAGCTATAAGGAGCATTTAATGCATTTAATTTCTTCCCCCAAACCCAGTTTTTAATGGTTTTATAATGCAGTGTTTTTGTTAAATTAACCTTTTGTGTCATTTAGCGGCAGCAAACTCTAAATAAATAGCATCAAAATGTAGAAAAAGTGGTGGCTACCACCTTAACTGAAAAAAAGATTCTGTGGGAAACGCTGATGCCCAGTGCCCTCTTTAAAAACAAAGTCATTTTTCTGACTTCTGTCTACTGGCTGGGAAGAAACATCAAATAAGTTATTTTATTTACAATACAAAACTCAACTAATTTTTTACTTTTCTATCATTTATATTTTGTAGATTGTATGCAGCCTTCATCTGCCAGAGCTTTATACTATAATTATAATTATAATAATAAAAGACAAATGAGCGTCATTACCAAATGTAAATCTATACATCTCCTTGACTCTGGAAAAACATAAATACTGACACATAGCTGTAATTATGTTGAAATATGAGTCTAGAAAAACACGCTCACAAAGACATAAACATTGCAATGCACACATGCACTCCACTTCCCCGGCTCCACCGGGTCATAGAGCATTTGGCAAACTCAGTGTTTACTTTACCAGGAACAGTTTTAATTAGCGCTATGTTTTAGAAATGACAAATTAATTAAAAGAATACAAACACAGTTATTATGGCAGAATGCAATGCGTCCATGTTGTTTATCATACGCCATCTGTGTGAACCCTGTAAGAATTGGAAATGGCTGAATCTTTTCTTCTCTGTTCTCCTTCCCTCCGTCAAAAAAGCCACACACTGAGTACAATCAAACAATGGTTATAATTTGAGATGCAGATATGTTTTACAGTTCTGGGCAGCACAGGGCTTAGACTAACAGAAACCCAATCAACCTCATTCATCATTTATATCCCACTGGAGAAAGGACAGAGACAACTGGAAAGAGAAAGCGTATTAAAAGCCAATTAGACTGAAAATCTGTTTAGCAGTCGTGGGCAGATTTATAGGCACGCTATTTATTGAAGGGAGCATTGATGGGAGGAGATCTCACAAACCTTTATAATCTTAGAATTTATCAAAGACATAAACATAGTAGCAAAGTCCGGGTAAGCTGAAGCCAAAGTATTGCTTTTCTTACATTCAGGTACCATTGATTCATTTGTGTTGTTTCATTGGAAAATCAGTTGTAGCCAGCGCTTTTTCGACATCGTTCCAGTCGTTTATTTAATGTAGATACGGCATATAGTTCAACCCTTATTCAAGAGCAAGCACATCATTTATTCTATCATTAGCCTTTATTATTTTTCACAGTTTTCTTCTTATTAGTGTATTGTTTTATATGGTTCATCAGTTTTCCTCAAATACAAAAAAGAATATGATAAAGAGAGTAAGGCATGGAGCAGCAATCCAGCAGGAAATGTAAAAAAAATGCAACCTCCCACCTTTTATTAATACATACCCGTATCCACTGATTAGCTTTGGCTTCTACTGCATTTGTGGGAGACTCTGAATACATCCCCAAAAGGCACTGGAACAGCAGACCTCGACTTGTGGCTGCAACAAAAAGCAAACAAGATTCTTGGACTGGAATTGAAAAGTAGTTTAGTTTTTTTTGCCAAAGCGATAACCTGATATGTAATGTAAAATAATGAATGATGAACTCACCGTCAGTAGTGATATGAGGGATCCAGCATATTCGGCCGAGGAACTGACCCAATAGTGGCAACGTCCTCATAGTCTCTGTGGTGGAGCTCTTACATAAAAGACCAACGTAAGCATAAGTTAATAATACTACCACTTTCTCAATCCTGAAATAAATTACAGTGTGAATTTCAAGTTTTTGACATAGTTAAAAAAATATATAGAAACATATATTACCAAGCCCACTACCAGGCAACAGTGAGAGATACAGAAAACAGACTGTAGCCCATACCAGGTTTGCGTTTGAGGGTGCTAGACCCTCAGGGTGTACTGTAGGTACAGGCCTGTTCAGAGCAGACCAGGTGGTATGTGTCTCTCACAGCCAATTAAACCATCCCCATTAGTTTAACCTACATAGACACTGTTGTTTTGAATGTTTCTAAAAGCCATTTTGTGAGTCAGACAGAATGAATCAAACAGACAGACAAAAGATAGATATACTTAATAATAAGAATAAGAAGTAAATATGTCATCTGAGCAATGGGTGGGCTGACATAGTAAAAATCTCACACTTTTATTACAAGATCACCATTTTGATTTTATATTGACTCGTCTTTCAGAGACTACTGCTATCAGTGTCTTTGAGCTACATCTCATCATACATAAAACTACTAATTTACTTTTTTGTCGCTCACCCCAAACCTTAATCTTAATTGTTAATGATTTAAATACATATATATCAACCTGAAAAATGAATTCAGAAGTCAGTCTCTAAACTTTTGTTTGTTGTTATATACCATTTTTGAGGTGGAAATCTGTTGTTAATAAAATAACATTATCAAAGATTAGGGGCAGCAGTGGCGGATCGAATCCCCGCCCGAGCACATCCCCGGGCCCCAGGGCAGCTGTGGCTGTAGCTTACTAGCACCAATGTGTGGAGTGAATGAATAATGAAACGGAAAGCGTCTTTGAGTGTCCAGATAAGCCCTATATAAACCAATGCATTATTATTATATCCCTTTGATTATTTTGTCAGTGTTTTCTCCAAATCCCTGACCACAACATTGAAATCACGCTCCATGACTGTAAAACACGTGTGCAGTGATGTTTTACATTGTTCCATTATGCATTTAATGTAACAACACAAAACACATTAGGTTTTAGAGTATGATAAGTGCATAGAGTTATATGAAAACAGACTGAAGAGTGACGTACTGCTCTCATTTACAAGCATATGTTCTCACATGTGTGCATGAATCACATAATACACATACACGATACAGTAAGACTTGATTATTCACACCATATATATTAACAGGCCATCGTCATACGTTACAGCTTCACACTAATTGAAGTCACGGAACAGAGAAATCTACAGACTCACACGTGCACTTTTATTGAAGTAAGGCGCTGGTGCTTGTACAAGGATAATTGGCCTTTCATGTAATGTATCCTCAAAGAATGTAGGGGCTGCTGTTCTCATCTTGAAAAACTGTTTTTATTATATTTTTTATTTTTTTTATTTTAGTTTAGATATAAGTTGCATAGGAAATATAATAATTTAAAAAGGCTTTATTTAATGCCTTATGTATTCATCATGTATTCATCAAAATGCACGCATGATTCGTCTATAGTGTCCATATAAAACATTACACAGGGTACACAAGGTTCCTTAAATACTTCAAAAAAGTATATATTATTGTGTGTGTGTGTGTGTGTGTATGGACATGACCATTAATGGAAAGCATAGTGGGCACCTCCAGACCTCCACCAAACCCACACAATCAAAGTCAATAACACATGGTAAAGCTTGTATACATCTGCATTTGTGTTCTGGTGACGAAACCCTACAGGAATGTTAATTTACAATCAGATCTTTGCATTGCTCTAAGGCTGGAGAATGCCCATAAGAACAAGCACCAGAAAGCAATTATTAGAGACTACCAGAGCTCCAATCACATGACAAAGCTAGTCCTTGGAACATATAGGAGATCCAATCATTGGGACAGAAGTGACAGATTACATAGTGGACAGTGAAATAAATTCGACTCGTTTATAGAGAAGATCTATCAGATAAAAAACTTCTGTTCCTGACATCACCCAGACTCTATCAAAGACGACCTCAAATAAATCGCGTAACTATGGAGACTAGAAAAAACATATCAATGTAATGTCCCAACGCAACGGCTTTGATCTGTGATAATGATAGACCACTGTCCAATCACTTGCCATGATAAGATAAAGGAAGCACTGAAGTGGACCATTTCACAGCAGCTTGGCTCCCGAAAATATGTCCCATGTAACAATAAATGTCATACCAATAGATGAGAGGGGCTACTTTTGGGTTAGTCCTGGTTTAGCCCTTAATCCAATAAAAATGTTTGAAATACATAATTGAACTGAAGTGGTATATTGCGTTAAACGATTGAGACCTAGACAAAAAAAAAGTATCTAAGCTTACTAAATGTTTCCATGAAGCAGGCTATCCCCAGCTAGTTTTTATGAGCCTAATGCCAGTAAATGGGATTTCAGTCCCATTAAAAGATATGATGCCATTCTCTTTGCTCTCTTAGTAAGAAGTTACATTCTGACACCTCTGAATGACGCATCTGTCCAACAGTTCAATTTTAGTCAGTGGTGGAATCTTTTAGTAATCGTTAACTGGAGAATACAAATTCAAAAACATGACATTTGCTAAGGTCTACAAACGACACAGAACGGTAATTAGGCTGTACAAAAAAGATAACTAAAACTGTACAAAAATATATATACAGGAAAAACTTTCTTTGTCTGTAAATATGCTCTATCCAGTAGTCCTCAGGTGGCGTAGTCATACAGGGTCAAATTTTGTATAAAAAAAAATCTTTACTCGATTAGCAATTAATCATTAGTTGCAGCCCTCCATCAAGTACATTTTGTCATACATTCAATTTCATCTTTATTAATCACTAAAGGGAATGTGATCTTTTAGACCAGAACAGATGACTTGGGATCTATAGCGGCATGTTCACAGACCCACTCCCCTCCTGTCCTCAGCTCCCTTCCCAAATTTGCTGGAGCTGATATGGGGATACATTAGGTTAGCACTGCAGGTCCCACAGCGGCTATTACCTGACTGGGCCGACTGTGCAGCAGCGCCAGGCAGACAGAGGGCTCACTGTAACTGATGGGGGCAGGACTTTACCCACCGACCACTTACTTTTCATGCCTGGCCTTGGACTCTGTGCCAGCAGAAGAGTTTGTGTGTGCTTACATATTTGATTTGCTCATGTTGGAATTAACTTAGCAATTTATACATTAGAGTGTACATTTGAAGAGGTACCTGAACTTATATGTTATTGTATTTGATCAAATGCACTTGCCTTAATATTAATAACAGTGTACTCTATGCCAAATGACAAATCAATGTGCCAATCACTGCATACTGAAGCATAACCATAGCTTTTTGGGGGCATATCCTGGACAATGTGCACCCCATTATATTGTTACCATTTTGAATGCATTTTATTTAGTTTCTAAGCAAAGCAATACACTGAGCAAAAAGATAGTGAGATGTCAGCATTTAGCCCACATCACTGTATATGTTTTAGTTAATTCAATGTGAAACAAAAGTGTAGGTAATAACATTAATACACATCTTACCATGTTGTCAATGTGTACAAGAAGCTTTTGTAGAAAACCCCTCAGTCTGTTCAGGTCTAGACAGATGTCTCTCTGATTATTCGGCCTGTCCGTCTGGCTCCAAACCTTCACTTTGTCTAGCCACTCCTGCATCTCCAGGGCATCTATCACAGACTCTGCCACCACTGCCTGCTGCTGCATCAGTGCATCAGACATTGTGCTACATGTACAGGGTGTAGGAGGATTTCTGTAACAAAGAGATGCAATAAAATAATTATATATTGACGATTAGAAGCTGCCATGGCATTACAGAGGCAACCTGTGAATGATCTGGATCCTGACATTATCCCAAAACTAGGGATGCACCGATATTAAATTTCTTGGCCGATACCGATGCCGATATTTCAATTACCAATTTGGCCAACCGATATCAGTCAAAATTGTAAATATGAGCCGATACTGATGTTGAGCCCAATTGTTTCCTGAAAATCCATGTATATATTGTTATTGTTTACAGACAAAAAGACTAGTGGAGGCCAGTAACAAATCTTCCTTGATGGATGGGGGGGACAGCCAGTTCCAGTTAAAAAAAAATCTTAAAAACAAACAAACAGCCACATAATGACATATTAGGTAAACAGTTTTTTCCGTACATGTGTGGCCTACTTTATCCCACATTTTTTATCAAGAGCAGACATGGATAATAGAAGAAGTGGAAGTAATAATAAAAGGAAAATAAAGTGAAGCAATGTGTGTTAATGTGGTTATGTTAATTCACTTTTTAAACCAGTCTAATGATCAAACTTTTCCAGCTCCGGGCACACAACACATGCGCTGATGAAGGCCTACTGTGAAATAAACAGAACATTCTTCACCTTTTATGATGATGAGGAGAGAAACGTAGGGGGCCACATCACAAAGTAGTGTCTGAGAACATGTTTGGTGCCCATCTATAACCTGAGAGTGTGTGTATGTTTTCCTCTAATGACAGGTCTGTGTGGGACACCACAGGGTTGTGTTTTATGATCAAGTCGTTACACTCGATTTGTTTAATGTCTTGCCATCATCTCTGCTGGAAAGCCCCTATGGCCCACTGATGTGAATATATAAATACTCATTTCAGGGGAAAAAAGCCCAACCAAATTAGGAACAAACGCCTCTTGTTGACTTTTTGGGGGGAGCTCAGTTTACTGTAAGAGGTTGAAAAGAACAGCTTTCAAAGTACAGTTTTCATAATGTGTAGTAATTAATGTATTATTGTGGTACTTCAAAGGAGTCTTGCAGTTCAAGTCTTGATTAAGTTTATTTTAGAGCCAGCATTGTTCCTATTTTAGTCCTGCTCTGATAAAGGGATTGAATTTGACATGTGAACCACTGTTTAGTCCTGGTTTAAACTAGGTTAAAAGCTGATTTAGAGAAAGTTACTCCTAGTTAAGACTTGATATAACTGGTTTAGTCCTACTCTGGGAAATAGTATTTACTGTACATTACCTTTCGAAGTACAGTCAATACAGACCTGCAGTCGAGCAGCAGTATTTTGGCTCAGCTCTCTGAAGCAGGAACAAGATGTGACTGCTCAAATATTATATTTGAAGACTTGTTAACCTTTGCTTGTGAACTTCGAGTAAGGCCAAGTTTGCTTTTCCAATTATGTGAATGTTGACATTATTGCAATATCTCAGGTTTATTTTTTTTATTTGGTTATATAAGAATGTTTGTAGATTTCAGTTATCCAGTACACTTCTAACCTCTAAAATTTCTCCATTAATTTTCACTTTTGTTTGGCCAATTTAAATACAGTATGTAGTGTTTTGTATAATGAAACGTTAACAACAGAGCATCAACGTGAGATAAAGTGACATTGTATAGTAATTGACTATGTTGGTAATAGTAATCTAAACCACATGATGCCGCTGTTTCCACTAACACCCTAGTACAGTGTATGCATGTAGTTTAGATCGTTACCGTTAAAAAACACACCAAGCATTAATATAAATTACTGACACACCCAAACTCAACTAATAGCAAACCAAGATACATATAAACATCGACTAATTATCATTCAGACCAGTAAAATACACACATTCAAGCTAGCGTTATATCTTTAATTAATTAACGCTTCAAAACTTTACACCGACTTGAGTGCCAGCTTACCACTTCCAGACACAAACTACCGCTACAGTTTGTGTATCTTTACGGAGCAGAAGCCTCGTCAAGACATATTTTTCCCGCAACGTGGAAAATTATTCCGATTGACGAAGACAAACTGAACTTCCCTCTTGCTTTGGAGTTCCGCTCAGAGCTGAACGCTGATTGGCCGGCGGGAAGAGTAGAGGCGCCTTTTACCACTGAGCACTCTGGGAAATAGAGTTTTGTGAGTAAAATAGCAAGAAACCCTTCTTGAGAAAGCGCTAAGATATGTTTTTTAGACATGTTGCATATTTTCTGCATATTCTGATTAAAATTAAATTATTACTTGTTTGTGTACTGAAAGTGAAGGTGTTTTCTATTTATATAGACCCTAACCCTAACATCATATACACATAAATTCAAATTCAGTTTGTAAAGACATGTGTTGCTATTTGTGTATTTCCAGCATAGATCAGATATGGGTGGAAAAGTCAAATCACACCCACAATTCTATGTAGGCTATGCAATTAACCTACAGTCTATGACTTCCTATAAGTTTATATAAGTCACACGTACCATTCACAAGGTTAAGTAAAGTGCATAACATAGCCAGGAATTTGTGTCCAAGATCGTGTCCCTGTGGAACCTAAAGCAAACTTTGAGGCTTTCTTGGCCTGCAACTCACCCAGGGACTTCAGCCAGACTTCAAACAGCACTATACAATGGTCCAGGAAACCATTGTGAATGCATATAATGTAATGTGTAATCTCCTGCTGTATGAAGGTTTTGCATGTGAAAGAGATTAACGTATATGTGAGAAGTATGGGGCTCACATTGGAAGATTTAATGCTATGGCTGTGTGTGGTCAAATGAGGTACCTCTGAATGTTCAGGTTTAAGCTTTAGGAATGTACTTTATGCATGCATGGGTGACCAAGTGCAGTCTGGACAATAGCACAGTGTGGGGAATGTACTATAGACTATAGAGAGGAGTCTGGTTGGTCAGATTTAGTTATAAAAAAATAACGTTTTAGAGCCAAGATAAATGCGTACAGGTGAGAAACATGACACAAAAAAACTCTCTATTATTAACTGAGTGAAAGTCATTTTGAGCTCATTGAAATCCTTTCACTATAGGGTTGTGCTGAGTTGTAGCAGTCAAAAACACATTTGAAAGGTTTAATATTGCAATATATATATATATATTGTACAATTTTGATGCAAGTCCAATTTAGTTCCTTTATTTAGTAAAATTGTTTCAAAATCAAAACCTAAATATAAACAAGGACTAAGAACTTGACTTTTAAATATATTTAGAAGTCACAACTAATCATTCAAGCCTCTGATGTTAACACAGATAGTGCTGTTATTATAGGAATTGTATGTTTGCTAATACTGCCACAGCTGATACTATTCTCCCCATAGTCAACCTCGGAATTTTTCAAGTTCAAATGCCCCACCCGTCATGGCCACCAGCCTGCACCAACACGGGGGTCAACCAGTGTAGATCCCTCCCCGTGCACTCTCCACCATATGTGTGTATGTGTATCTAAGGCTTGTAAAAACACCAGCATCTGGGTTTGGTACAAGCTCCCTGGCAAAATTTTAAAAAGGGGCTAGAGGAAGAAGGAGAAACCGCAGCACACAGTCGAGAGAGTGTGGTTCGATGCCCAAAGTAGAAACCCACACACTGGTGTTATGGTGCACTGGTGTGTCTACGTGCATGGTCCTGTGCATGTGCTGGCGTTAGCATATAGGCACACATGGATGCTAGCAGAAATGAAGTGTCAATTCCTGTGTTTTGACTGTGCTGCTGCTGCTGGGACCCTTCTCCAGATCTCGAGCCACAATGCTAGACCAAGCTGGAGGATTAAGGTCTAGTTTACATACAGTTTACTTTCAGGTGAGTGTCACTCACATAGTATTGTTTCTGAATACTAGCTCATCAATCAAGTCTATTGAGGCCTTTAGTTACTGAGATAGGCTTCAATCACCTGCAATCCCATAGCAAGAAAATAGTGTGTAAAAATGAATGATCACAATCTCTTGAAGTTCTTGACACGGACAGTTCAACATGATGTAAAAGGGTGGAGCAAGAATATCACTTTCATATCCCAGGATTATGAGTCCAGAAGCCTGTGCAGCTGCTGACAAATGGGTCCAATCTGATTCACACCAAATCCCGACCTGGCCACTGCTCCTTGGCCCCAAATGACCTGTTGTCTGCCTGCATGTGTGTGGTGTGTTCGGCTAAAGACCACAGAGGAAACTATGACATCTGTGATAGGCAGCATTAACTTCTGATTGCAATAGATGTTTATTTTCATCCTTTTGTGGTGCTGGTGGTGTGCCCAAGTATATTAAAAGCAGCATTGCCCAACCCAACTTTTCCACAGATGTACACAAGGGAAATCAATTTTTGTTTCAAGATTAATTGAATTCTAAAAAATAAAGACAATTCAGTCTAATAAAAGTAACATATTTTGTCATTCTCTTGGTAATTGTCTTATTTTTGGATATAAAGATTGTGTAAAAAAAATAAATACATTAAAAAAAGTGTGTGATTGAGGTTGTGATTCTCAAAAAATAGATTGGGATCCAAAAGTGGGACTTGAGGAAGTTAGATGAAATGTTGAAACAGAATTACTATTACTGCTATTACATTATTATTACTGCATTAAAAGATGTTCGTGGCTTGAGATGGCCTACTACAGCTTTTCTAAATGAAGTCTGCATGAGGACAAATGTGTTAGGAGGAACATTGCCCACAGTAAATGAAAGTAGAAATGAATGGTGTGTCCGTGTCTATGCAGAAGACAATCATTGAAGTCCAACAACCATTTTAATGTATATAGGTTGCCATGACACCTCACCACACCTCATAATCATTCCCCGTTACTAGTTGGACGCAGTAGAGTAGTAGAGGAAGTACATATTGAATTGAAAGAAGAGGAATGTGCCGTTAAAGTCTTCAGATCCGTTTGGGGCTTAGGTCTGAATGTCTGCTTGTTAGGAATGAAAAAAGAGGAGCAGAGAAAAGGATGGGTTGTCAGAGGTGTCTTCAGACTGGGGCCAGGTCTCTTGTAAACGTATGGCACACAAAGTTTAACAGAGCTGTTTTTCACTCCACATGTGTGGCTTTTTTGTGTCATTTACAGGGGGCGGGACCGCAATTACTGTCAGTTAGCATTGGACACGCACTGTTGTCATTGGGGAAAAATGTGAATAAACAAGCGTTTCAATGGGACAGCACACAAAATAAGCAGAGGTCCGTGAGTCAATGGGGTGCCGCCAACATTTTGAGAAAAGCCAACGAACTTTCTTATGTGCATGTGCTGTCTATGGGAGGGTAACATTAGCAAAAGCATGAATACTGGATAAAACATACAGGTTTATGAAACAAAAAATTAGTTTACTTTGCTAATGCTAAACAGTACAGCACTTGATTTGAACTTGAAGCAGACAGTATAAGAATGCAGAGTAAATACTAGACTGAACTTCCACCTCTGTATTGTAGTTTCAAACTGAATTATAATAATGAGTATTATTTTGACAGATCATTTACCCAACCAGATGGGTTAAAACTTAATACCCAAAAACAGTATTTCATATATCAAAGTAAATGCCTTTGATACTTTACATTATATAATTTGAAACTTGCATAAATATAATATAATTTAATTTCTTTGGGGCCCATTCCTAAATCTTGCTCTTGGGCTCTTCATTACCAATTTACACCATTTCAACGCACTGACTACTTTTAACTTTCTCTTTTGTCATGCAGAACAAGGATGCACTTCTTTTTATGGCAATTCCAGGCATTTTTAAAGCATGCTTCTTTATTGCCTGGAGAGGAAGCTGAGGATTGGCTAAGAACAGAAGAGAGGTTCTGTGACCAATGTGAAACAGGACTCACACACAGTTGGACTAAGAAACACATTTCTCACTTTTCCTAGAAGTAGTTGTAGTTTGTGTAAGAGCTGGAAATGCAAGGGTTGACCGGTGCTCATTTGTTTGAGTTTGATGACCAATACATTATGACGTACAACATTCATTCACTCCATAGTCACACTGGTGGTGGTCAACTCTGTAGCGTCAGCCAAACTGTGACCTCTCAGACCACCACCAAACATACCCAACATTCAAACTAACTCATTCATACTGTACATCTTGGCAATGCGGGGAAAGTGTCTTGCTCAAGGACGTGACCGTAGGGTTAATGTCTAAGTAAAGTATCAAACTGCCAACCTTTTTGATTAATGAACGACTAGCTTTATCACCTGAGCTACTACTTCCCAAATCTGTGGCAACATTATTGTAATATAAGTTTTGTATAAGGTTTATATAAGGTGTTATATATAGGTCTTAAATGTAACCCGTGGCCTTCAAATCTTCACTTCTCGATATTTACTGTATTGCTGATTGACAAGGCTAACCTGAACCAAGGGCATATTAACACAACTGTCACTGTGATTGAAGCCAATTTATTTGTACAATATCATCCACTGCATAAACTATTGCACACTTCTACAGTACATGGATTTGTGCACCCACATTCATTGCTGAGACACAGACGGACACAGCTGCTTTCTATTACTGCACAGATTGCAGGGAAATTGAGTGGGAGTGTTAAGCACACACACATTCATCTATCTGCCCCTCTGTCCATGATAATTACACACTTCCTGCTCTCAAACCCCTCTCTGACAGCTTCCACTCCAATCAGGCTCTGTTTAGATTTCTCTGGGGCTGCGTGTCAGGCCAGCGTGTGCTAAAAGTTCACCTTGGCTCAGGTTTAAATTGGGTTATCAGTTGTGATGCTGACATATACCTGTAAAAATGAGTCCCTCTAATGACTTCTGAGAATGAAGGAAGGCAGGCTGTAGGAGTGGGAAAGTAAGAAGTAAGTATATTGGTAACTGTTTTAAGACATTGGAAATTCAATGCAGCATTTCCAGGGAGTAACTTAAAAACAAATGAAAGTTGTTGGGGGCACAGGGGCAACAAAAACGTTAGTTCTAACTCATAAAATGTTATTAATTCACTTTCCAACCACACCGGACCCAAAGATCAGCTTGTCTCTTATAAAATAGTTTTCCGCTATCTCATTTTTCATCTGATCTTATTTTATTCTCTATTGTCCCTCTGTTTATGGTATTCGCAATCAGTCTCAAGATCAGGTTTCAAAGGACGAACATGAAATGTCATTTAAGTACTTCAAACCCAATCTTTTCCAATAAAATCAGTGACAATTCTTTATTCACGATCCACATTGTGTAGGTCGTACCGTCACATGTGCCTGCCTATATTTTCGTGTGTGTGGAGTTCGAAGCTCTCCTCCAGCCCTGTTCCTCATTAGGGATCTGTCATGGTGCCAGAATCAATAAGCACAGATGGAATGGGGAAAATACTCTCTCCTCTCCTTCCCTCGATGAATGGGTAGATCATTAGTGAATTCCGATACGTTGACCATCGCCTGTAAGGAAAGGCCCTCCTTGGCTTTACTGTACCTTTCATAATGTATTCCATTATTTGTAGCATGTAACAGGATGGCATTAGCAAAGTGTTAGCGACGCGTGAAGTGGTATTCTGTCTCTGTTAGCAAAGTTAGCTGAAGCTTGTCATTGTTGTTGTAATTAGCAGGAGTAATATCTTATAACATCCCACCATCGAGAGGAGTCAGCTGAGGTGGCTGGGGCATCTGTTTCGGATGCCCCATGGACGCATCCGGGAGATGCTTCAGGCAGGTCCCACCGCAAGGAGGCCCCGGGGAAGACCCAGGACACGCTGGAGGGACCATGTCTCTCGGCTGGCCTGAGAGCGCCTCGGGATTCCTCCGGAAGAGCTGGAGGAAGTGTCTGGGGAGCGGGAAGTCTGGGCTTCCCTGCTTAGACTGCTGCCTCCACGACTCGGCCTCGGATAAGCGGAAGAAAATGGGGGGATGGATGTTTATTGCACCACAATTTTTGCAATTTTTAATTTTTTTTTACTAACGTTGAGAAGCCTAAATTGAATCCTAACTAATATCAAGTAAAAGAGGAACTGTAACTAAATACAGTTACACATAATTCATATTCTAAATTCATGTATGTATTCTGGTACATGTATTCCCGTTACTTCCCACTGTGCACGGTTGAAATGGAATTTGAAACACCAGCGCTGGTTTTGAGATGCAATGGGGAGGTAAAGGAAGCTTCATTCACCCCACAACAAGTCATTTAGCCATCACATTGACTCTCTAGACCAGTGGTTCCCAAAAAGAGGGATCCGCGAAGGTCCTTCAGGCGGCACCCCAGCGTCCCCTGCATCAAGTCTTTAAAAGTAAATTTAGCTTTAAGCGAATAACAAAAATATATCACATTTGATCAAATAGGACTTCAAGAGATTGAGAATGTGTTTCCAATGTTTATAGAATTTCTAGACAATTTGATGAACTAGATGAGTGTTTTTTATTTTGGAAAAAGATTTCAGATTTGGGGGGCCACAGAGAATTTTCGGATATTGAAGGGGGCCACTGTTGACATTGGGAATGGCTGCTGTAGACTGTAGCAATCCGATTCCAGTATTTTCTTCTGTCAGTCCTTTGGTCAAACTGCTCTTCTCCTGGACATTTTACACTCTCTTTTGCTTTTGATCTGAAATTTCCCAGGAACACTCTGCCATTCTCCTTATTCTTCTGACAACTCGTAAAAATAGAAACATCCTTTGAGGCACAGCTAAGAACAGCGGGCTGACGTTAACAGTGCAAAGGTCATATTTTGATGCATTAATTGAAAGTTCAGTCCAAACTCCAGCGTGTGGATAACCATGTGCAAAACTAGTTGGTCACATTGTCACATTTCATCCACAGGGAACAGTATGTCAGGTATTAAAATATAAAACGCAGACAAAGTGCATACAAAGATAGCTTTACTTTAGCATTGGGTCTACATGACATGGGTAAAGCTAAAGGAGCTGTAATGGATTGAGTGGTTTCACATGTTATTTGACAGAGGCAGCTAAAACATTCATTGAAAAGACGCATATAGAATATTTGTGTCACGTTCTGTTATCATTTGAAATATTCTGCTTTTATAGAACTGTAAAAAGGAATCTCGTTACCTAAAAGAACACATTCATTGTAGCCCAAAAAGATTCATGTGGTCTCCATAGAAGTTTTATAGATAAGCTTTTCTTTTTGCCAGCTGATTTATATAAGTTTTGGCATGAGCCTCGAGAACAGCGCCATCCGCAGTCCGACCTCTTCAGCACAGCGTCCCAGGTGTGAGACAATGTAAATGTCCCATCATCTCGATTCACTGTCCGGTTGGCCCACTTCCTGCTCTCAATCGCCACCTTAATGGACCGTATAAATCAGCTGGCAAGACACGTCACCGTAACATCACGAGACTTCTGATGAAGACTGCAGGAAGTGGTCGAAAACATGTGACGTTAAGGTATGAGCACTGGTCTGAATTCTGATCCACTTTTCTGTGTGGTTATAATACAGAGGGACACTAAGTGGTGCAGTGGGTATAGGCGCTCACTGGCCCTTCAACCAGAGGGTCGGTGGTTCGAGTCCCTGTCCAAGCACACGCTGTTGTTGTGTCCCTGGGCAAGACACTTAACCCACATTGCCTATGAGTGAATGTGGTTGTGTGTGATAAAGTGCAATATAAATCCAATTCATTATTATTTAAGTAAAAAACTTGCTGAACATATGTGTCCAGAAAACAGATACAACCGAAGCGTATGGGTCACCTCAGGGGCGAGTGGCGCTCCTCCTGAATTCATTTTTGACAATGTGGCCCTCAGTGACAAAAGTTGAACACCCCTGACTCAATCGATAAACACTACCTTGCACAGTTTGCAACGAGATACAATATGATTTAAAAAGCTGGAATTAAAGCTACTTGCTCTCCAACATTTCATACCCAAACTCCGATATTCTGTTTTTGGTCAATGCCTTTCAAATGACTGCACATTAATTTACTGGCCACTTTATTAGATAGGCTACCTGCTTAATAGTAAATGATTGCTCTCAGCTGTTGCCGACCTTTATATATCAAGTAGTTGTATTATCTGTGGTAATCTACCCTTTATTGCAAACCAGTCTCTGAGGTCAACAAGGTATTTTGGCCCACAGAACTGCCCACTGAAAGAGGGTCAAAAGGTTTTTTCAAGACAGATAGCGGTAGTCAACTAAAATCACTCAAATCAAAATTGTGATCTTGTAATTATATTTTTACCTTATCTCCCACCCCTGCCCAGTTGTATATAAACCATAAATTTTTTTAAATACTTTATATCTTGTACAATCATAAAGCTGCAATTGTAACAGTGTTTTAACCTGCCAAACATGACACTATTGTTTATATGTCTGTGTATATACTGGCCTCTACACAGTCCCTGCCACCTCTGGTCAAAACAAATGCACTACCACACCACACATGGGTAACTTTCCTCTCTAGCTGCTCTTATATAATGGAACCGGCATCATTATGAGCCATGTCTACACCGGTCTAAAAATACAGCCGGTGTGTGAGGCGTTTAAGGACCGTAGGAGCAGGAGGCGCTGTGTGAGAGACAGTGTGACAATAGGACTCCAGTGCTCAGAGTGGAGGAGTATAAAGTGTGGAGGAGTGATTGGTTATATTGGCATGCATAGCTGCAAATGCCAACAGGAACAATAGTTGTGCATCAGAAACACAGTGCACACAGTGGTTAATTTGACAGTCTTTAAAGGTATTGTACCAATAAAGAATATCACAGTAGTGAGCTTCAATCAATCAAACAGAGGAGCCAGGTGAGAAAACATTTTCACAGAAGCCGTCTGCACCAGGAGTCGACCAGATCACCAGGACACTGACACAGGCACACAGCTGTGGGCCGACACACCGCCAATGAACCACAGACAGCACACCCATGACCGATACAACCCCTGGTGCAGAGTGCTCCCTCCAAGGAATTGCATGAAAGTAAAATGTGTCTCTAATGAATGTCTATGTGACCAAAGAGTCTTGTATTCAAATTATAGGAAGTCATTTTCCCCTGGGGCATAGTAAAGTGTACCCAAAAGTGAAGCGTACTGTAATAGCTAGGTACATCCTGACCAAGATCCTGGATCAAGATCTGGAGATGAGACTACTTCTCTTAACAGGCCCTTTTAAGTATACCATCGTAACTTTGACGGTAGTCGGCGAGCCCAAGGATTGAACGCACAACCACTCGGCATAATAAAAACTTCAAATGTAATGATGTATAGGAAGATGTCACACTGTTCCTCCTCTTGCAGCAGCCAACACTCACACCTACACCATCTACACCACCTACACCACCTACACCACCTCTGACACTGAACACACAATATTAGCACTATATTTATATATTATATTTTTTTCTGAAGGGGGGGGGGGCTTTTTAATTGCTAAAAAAACAGCTCTATGTCTCGTCTCAGTCTTTGTCACCTCAGAGTTCTAAGAGTTTAGAAAAATAGAGAAAATCCCTTGACTGCATGCAGATATGCATAAATAAAAAATTTTCAACAGCTTTTTCATCAACACAGGAACTTTCTGTGAAGTGTTGTGACAGTGCCCCAAAGTGATCAAATTTGAAATAGATTTGTTTATAAAATGACACATTGAATGTGAAATTTTCAAGGCAAACCAAAATACATTTTGGTAAAATTGAGAATGTTTAAAAGAATCAATTTATCCAAAAGCTTCTTAGAGTAAGCAACCTTGACGGTCTCAATAGCGTGTTTAAAAACCATAATTTGGGGCCAGGGTCTTCTAGTTTAGGGGTAAATGCTTGCAACTATTGATTAATTACCTCCATCACCACCTCAGCAGCAGAGTATCTTTTCTCAATCACCACTTTAGCAGTAGATCATCTCTCCTCCATCTGTCCTCCATCACCAATATCAATCAGCAGACCATATCTCCCACATCACCACTTTAGCAGCAGACATCTCTCCTCCATCACCACTTTAGCAGTATACCATCTCTCCTCAATCACTACCTCAACAGCACACCACTCTCTTCTATCACCACCTCAGCATTAGACCATCTCTCCTCCATCCCCACCTCAGCATTAGACCATCTCTCCTCCATCCCCACCTCAGCATTAGACCATCTCTCCTCCATCCCCACCTCAGCATTAGACCATCTCTCCTCC
>JAVQKC010003220.1:0-19640 GCA_036025475.1 Philypnodon macrostomus
GAAGAAACTAGAATATAAGGCGTATTTTCAGTTGTTTGACACTTTTTTGTTAAGTACATATTTCCAAATGTGTTAATTCATAGTTTTGATGCCTTCAGTGTGAATCTACAATGTCAATAGTCATGAAAATAAAGGAAACTCATTGAATGAGAAGGTGAGTCCACACTTTTGGTCTGTACTGTATGTGTCGAAGATGAGATGGTTTTCTCAGATCAACTATGTCTCATTTGTGCTGAGATAATGATTAAAATGACCTGAATATACCTAATGTATATTCACACCAGCCATACAAGCAGCACTGTACAGCTCAGCCAGAAACATCAGCTTACACTTGTCAGGCAGTTACCCGTGGCCCTGTCAGGTCGACGGGCCGGAGCAGCCTTGTCATTGTCCTTGAGCAGAGACGAGTTTGTCAAGGATTAGATGCAGACAGCTGCTGGCCCCCTTCTCATCTGGTTTCAGCCACCACTAATCCTCACAAATGCAGCTTGTTGGTGCTGCTCACCACTGACCACCGCTCAACAGTTTGCTAAAGTATCATTTCTTTCTAGTAGGAATCTTGTACTAGGCTGAATAAATGAATTGGTAATGATATGAAACAGAGCTGATTTAAAACACCTTTCAGTCAGTTAAGTGCATTTAAAACATACATCTACAAGACATGCCACCTAAGGCCCATAGTTGCTGGAAAGGGCTTAAGCCACCAATAAAAAAAGAGAAGATAAAAGTTGTAGGAGACCCCGGGGAAGACTTGGGACACGCTGGAGGGATTATATTTCTCAGCTGGCCTGGGAATGCCTTGGAGTACCCTCGGAAGAGCTGGAGGAAGTGTCTGGGGAGTGGGAAGTCTGGGCATCTCTGCTTAGACTGCTGCCTCTGCGACCCGGCCCCGGATAAGCGGAAGAAGATGGATGGATAGTTGTAGTGTAGTAAATGTGTAGCAGAGGCAGTGAATTTAACTCATTTTTACATCCTTGTACTTTGTAGTATTATTAGCAGCAGTAGTAGTAGTACTTTTACTTTTACTTCAGCATTGAGTACTTATTCCACCTCCACTGTCTCTCCTCCCTGTTCTTTTTCTCTGTATACAATAACAGGTAGTTGCAATTGCATATAAACATTGTGTTATGGTAAAGGCGCAGGCAGGATCCTATGACAGAGCAAACGGAGCATATTCTCAAAACGTTTCCAAATTTATCAGGTGCCACAAAGCAGTGCAGCGTTGGCGGAGGAGTGAAGGATTGTGGGACAGGAACCACAAAGACACGCTATGATCTTTTTAGGAACCTGTCCCGGGGCTACAGATATCTCTCCTCTATCTGTTTCTTCACACACTCCTGCACATTTTGCTCTTTCAGTCAAGGCACCTGAGCACATTCGGATGTCTCTTTTGATTTTTCTTCTTCTGTTTCCCCACACATTTTTCCCTAGTGGAGTAGCAACAGGCAAACCAAGCAAATGTGTGAGGCCTCTGTAAAGAAAGACTTAGGGAAGAGGGCCTCCACTGATAAGTAAAAGCTATAACTCATATTGTCAAGGCTGGGATTTAGTGATTTAGTAGCACTAATATGTCTGCACTCATTTGGCTGTATTGAGGCATTATCTACTTCAGTAGTCATTTTTTCTAATAGTGTCTTGTTTTGTGAGATGTACTCTCAATTTATATACTGTTCATAATCTATGTGATGTAGTAGGTGGCCTAGGTTCAAACACTAAGCTGGTGAAAATACAGTCTCACTTCAATGGAGTCTGCATGTCCTCCCCTTGTTACTGTGGGTTCTCTTCTCAAATCATCCAAAGACATGTTAGGGTAACTGAACTACTTTGCCTTCTCCAAAATGTACCCCACCTAAGACCCATAGTTGTTGGGTTAGTTTCCCTGCACCTGTGACCCTGAGAGGCATAATTGAGAAGCCCCAGTGCCCCCTAGATTCTAGAACCACCACCACTGCTTTTTCCTTGCCACAGTATATCTCTCCTCTTCTTTCTCCTCCACCCTTCTTGTGATGAAGGCAGCGTCCACCTGGAGGTCCATTTGCATTAAATCACACGTGTAATGCTTTCAGTACTTTTATGGCCGCTCCACCACAGCACGGTATTGACGTGGCACTTTGGGAAATGGCACGCCTGTCATCTTCAACTCTCATCCCAAGCCTCATTTCACGTGAGGCATGAGTCGACGAGCAGTAGCAGGTTTTTAAAACGTCCACTTCAGGAGATTCTTTTGGACATTTTCATCTCTTCACATCTTGCCACAAAAAGAGCAATTTCCCAAAACGGCCGCTGTTGTTGTTATGATATTGTAGGAAGAATTGGACAATGATTTTTTTGCCTCATCAAAAAACACAAAAACAGTGAACAAGATACATCTCAGTTTGACTAAAAGTTGTTTTTGTAACTTCTCAGCAGTGTTTTTAGTAATATCCCAGCAGCTATGGGCCTTTGGCAGAGTACACCCTGGACTAGATAGTCACAGGCACAGAGACATACATTGACAGACACCTATTCACTCTCATATTCAATCACTATTGGTAATTTACATTCACCTGTTTGTAACCACATGTCTTTGGACAGTGGGTGGAAGCTGGAGAGACCCAACTTGAAAAACATGATCATTTTTGGCTTATACAAATATATTTGTTTATTGAAATGTGTGTTACATTTCAGAAAACATGCCCTTAGACATTTTCACAGTATGAAATCTGCCTCAATGTGTTTTTAGGCAAGACTGATTTAGACTTGGTTTATGTAACAGTTTATATAATGTTTACACTGTAGCCACATTCGACATGGGTCTTTATACTTTAAGATTCATGTTTTTTCTCTCCAGTACATGTTTTTAATTATTTCACACTGTTAAATAAAACAGAGATGTCAAAAACAGGGGGCACTCTTTTCCCTCCAACTCTGTGGGAGGCTAGTGGCTTCACAACAAACCCAAACGCTCTCCAAAAGTCTTAATTTTTGCCTTTTCTTGATGTTTTGCATTTCAAAGAGTGCTGGTGGTTTTCCAAGTGTATCCAATTAACTAGCCATCTCTCCAGTAGTTTTTTCTTTCTTGTTTCCTCACCCCCATCTTCTTTAGGATAACGTGACTGATGAGATCCTACAGAAGGCCGAGGTTCTGCTCAAGAAGCTAGGAACCAGAGACAACCTGAAGGTAATTGTTCAATGGATCTTTGCGCACTGTTGTAGTCCAATGACAATGGAAAAAAAATAATTTCAGAGCCACACTTAGGACTGGTTTAGATGTGTAGGGGAGAGAAAGAAACTCACTGATAAATATACCAGGGATATGTTAGTTCAGGTGTAAATGCCTTCTTAATTCAGCCACATAAAATCTCACAGTTCTCAGTAATACAAAAAAAAAAGATAATCTGTGAATAAGCGTAAAGATTAGGGGTCTGGGAGTGGTAACATCAAAACTGTTTCATCGATGACACTTTCTTCCAAAGACTTCATTTCAAACTTGCCACAATGTTCTCAATTTTGATTTTCTGTTAATATTATGTCCATCTGAATGGGGAGTTCTCTTTTCAACAGTAATCATTATATCAACACTTCCTATTGTCTCAAACACAGCAGTCACACACTTTATTTTCTAATCCACTGGACTCATTTTTCAAAACTGATTTTCCCCCAGTCTTCAATTTATTTTGACATTTTTGGACCTCTTTTGAGTCACTAGCCAGTGTTTGGGTACCGCTGTTATCATCAACTCAGCAGACATGACAGGTGCCATAGTAACCACATATTAAAGTGTTAGTTCTGTACATTTTTATATTAATAGCTGAGGCTTGAGATACATTTTTCAAAAATATCTCAACGTTTTCCTTGACAATTTTCCAGCTCTTCAAAAATGCATCTGTATTTAAGCGGACAGACCTGTACCTTCTACCATCACCTGTTATTATAAATCGAATAAAAGCTGTCGTAGATTTTTGAGAAACTTTAAGATAAAAGGCAATCTGATGAGGCAAATCATATCAGCTGCAAGTCGATTCTAGTGTGAAATAGACTTGAGAACAAAGCCTGTATGTGTGCAGACTGTAGTTCCTCCATATCCTTCTCTGTGATGTGCTGTTATGTTGGACTCTTAATTAGCGCCGCACTATCAGCAGGGGGCCCCCACTCGCTTTCATCCTTTTCTTCTTCTTGTGCGCCCCAGACACCACACACACACTCCGACAATCCCTTACATTGAAAAGAAAGGTCTGCAGCCTCTACAGCTAGTATGCGCCGGCACTATGGGAATTACCAGTCAGAGAAAGCTTTTATCTACCATTAAATAGAAAGTTCTGTTTGGCAGTGGTGAGTTGTATTTTATAGGTCTTGATCCACTCCTAAAATGATGAGATACTGTAATTGAAACTTTTTTGGTGTGTTTCAATTCAAAAGAGCATTTTTCCAATTGTACGAGTCCTGGTAGGGGTCATGCATTCACTAATTCCACCAACTATGGGCCTTAGGTGGGGTGCCCCTAAAAAAAGGTCAATGGCTATCAAGGAAAGACTGTAAAGATTTAATTTAGGCCTTATGATTAACAACATAATTACAATGCTCCATTAAGTCATATTGCCATTAGCTATTGACAGTGTATTAAGTGTATTTTGGCATTGACTTCATGTGCACAAAAATCGATTTGGTTCAAGCAAAAGCAGGAACGTTGACTATGCAGCTGTGGTGGATAGAAGTACGTTATAAACTGTGAGAAAGAAAAGTCACGGCACATAATATCATGACACCCTCTTCTACATTGACTACATCAAATTGAATTGCCTTGCTTCCGTCACAGTTGTGCGGAGAAACCTGTTAGCGGCCATTGTAACGTCCATTCGGCGGACAATATTGGCTGCACACAGCTCTTAAGAGCCTTTAACAACACCTGATTACATCAACCCGGCTATCACAACACAACAGGCAGACACTAGCAATTATGTCGCTTTGAACCCTTTTTGCCACCTGCTTCCTAGTTTGTTATCTCGCTCACAAAGCCAAATAAAGAAACAAACATTTCAAACTGGGATGACACCAGTTGTCACAGTGTGGTCTTTGAAAGTGAGGCCACCATGGGGCCAGCTCTAATTGCCAAGTAAACTTTGAAAGGAAACTCACCTTTGGTTAATACCTTTTGAGGAGTAAACTGCCTGTAATTACTGGCAATGGTTAATATATGTCTGACAGTGAAATGTGTATTTTAGATTGGTTGCTAGGGGAGATTTTCATGCTGGTTTCTATGTGGTGTGTTTCTCGGCAGGTGTGGTTCTATAACATGGCGTGGCATGGTGTGGTGTCCTTCCTTGGTGTAGCCAATAATGCCGTCTTAAGGGGGAATCTACCAGCGGGACAGGACCCCCGGAGATATGGCATCTCTGTGTCTAATCACCCTCTTAACCTGACAAAGGAACAGCTCAACAATGTGGCAATGTAAGTGAATGTATTGTTATCTCCACCAAAATAATAATACATTTTATTTAAGCGCTTTTCTTGACACTCAAAGACACTGTACAAAGTTAAAATAACAATAAACAAACAATAAAACAATCAAAAGTCAAAAGTCAAACATTAAAATCAGTTCTGAAGAGGTGGGTATTGAGCAGGCTTTTGAAAGTGGGGAGGTCAGAGCAGTCACGGATGGGTTTTGTTTTTGAATACATATTTGCTAATTTTGATTTGATATTGATTAATTGACACACCTACATTAATATTAACCGATAATAGCCATGTAGTCGTAATGGTATGCCTGATCAGAGGGTTTTGATGTGTAGAGTATTTACCCCTGAACTACAAGACTTTCTTTCATATCTTTACTATTGCCGCACTGCTCACATGCATCTAGTTACTGTCATCTTCAACTCATTTCTCAGTCTTTTGGGGCTAGCAGTAATCCGGTTATTATCCTTTTTTAAAACAAGAAATATGCATTCAGCACATTTTTTTTTTTAACAATACAGTTTTATGCAAAGGAGGAAGACTGATTGTTCATAAGGAAGGACACAACAATGAAGTACAGGGAACCATGAACAGCAGATGACTACGAGACAATATAAAGGGGAAGTGTAAGACAGAGAGATAGATGAGAGATCTGTTTGAGTATGCACAGATTTGGAGGCCCCAGGGAGATACTTCGGAGCATATACCATATTTTCACGTTCCTTACTCGGGGAATGGGAAAGAGAGCAGCTTCCCCACGAGAGTCGGAGATTAATGACGTGCTAAATCAAAATACACCGCCTCATAACATATGGGTCTGTCTTCACTGTGTACTGCTTTGGAGATTATGAGCATGGGATTAGGATAAGGATGTACATACAAGTATTAAGGATATACATACAAGTATTATCTATAGTCAATAATAGGCCTGAACAGTATGTAGTAAATGTATGTGGTCGTGGAGAACTTTAGACAGCAAGTGAAGATTTTTTCCCCCAATAATGATATGTTAGAAGCGTGAAAATGAGCAGTCGTAAGGATCAGAGCAAGCCTGACAACTGATATGGATATTAGCAAATGTATTATCCATATCCATATCCATATCAAAGAGGCCCTACATGTACAATCTGGCAATATATTTAAGGTTCATATCTGACCAAATAACTGTCCAATCAAATAAAACAAGCATCTAGTTAAAGTTATTATATGTCAAAAAGCATCCCCTAATGTCGTACCCAATAGTTGCTGCATATTCCATGGTTTTTGTGCAGCTGTGTTCAAAAATATTCTAAATCGTCCTCAAATTTAATACATTTCAATTTCATTTCCTCAAAATATTACTCAAGGTTTTTTCAGCTCAATTGGCATATTTGTGTGTGTCTTTGTCCTGCAGCAGTAATGCGTGGACCTATTGAGATCAGATAATGGCCACACTGAGAGAGGGCCTTGTGTCCACATTGTTATTGCAGAATGAATATGGACTTGGCCACAATGAAGGACAATCCATTCAACTGAATCTACTCTATACGGAGAAATGTAGTCCAGTTATGTGGCATGTAGCCTTGTTTAAATTGGTAACAAATTTGAGTAATTGCAGAAATAAAAGCCAAAAAATGAGTGTTAAAACCTGAATCAGGATGGAGACAACTTTGTTCTGGTTTATGCATTCTCTATTGGTATTTAAGAGATGGTCTAGAATCTAGACCGTGACCACCATCTGAATCTGGGTCATGACCCAGATTCAGATGGTGGTCACAAGCCAGTGTACCTTTTGTGCCAGTTCCAGGCCTAGATGAATGGAGAAAGTTGCATGAGGAAGGGCATCTGGTGTAAAAATGAATGATTTGCTGTGGTGGCACCAAAAGGAAAGAATATACTATTAAACTTATTTATTTATTTATGTATTTATTTATTTATTTCATTTCATTTCATTTAAAATTAAAATAACAAGCAGACGTGTCTACATGATAATACAAAACTTGAATGAAAAGGAGCAGAGAGAAGAATATATTTTCTGCCCCTTTTTAACAAAAATATTTACTTTTCACATTCTGTTTCACAAAAATATATTTACTTTTCACATTGACAAAATTTGTTTTTTACTTTTCACATTCTGGTTAACAAAAAAATATTTACTTTTCACATTCTGTTTGAGAAAATATTAGCTTTTCAGTCTAATTAACAAAAAAATAAATGCATTTATTTTCATAATTTTTTTTCTATTCACATTGAATCTCTTTAGCATTTCTATTGAGCTGAATTTATCATAATTCCTGATCTACTTTTAACTTTACCACAGACCACTACCTTAATTTGCAGTTTCATACATATTTAATACAATTGATTTAACACATTTTTTTGAATATATTAAGTGACTTTATTAAAAAATTTAAAGGACTTTTACGATTCTCAAACCCTTGTACAAGCTCCTGACATGTATGTATCTTTATGTTTTATTATTAGCTAGACACTTTACTGACAATCCATAAGAGACCGGAAAAATGCATTTACTTGTCCACTACTTTTTGTAATTAAACTTTTAGTGATTTGTACGTTTCCTCCTGATTTCATTATCTTACTCAGTGACACTTCGTTAATGTCATGTGGAGAATTGTCCGAGGTGTTGGATAATTGGCGTTGCCGTCCCATTGATCGCATGAATCTTTGCTAACGACTTGCTTCCTCTCCAGGTTTTTTGACCACACTGTGTAATCTGTAGTGACACTCCAGTCGTGTCTAGTGCTGTTGTTATCCATTTTAATGCAACCCATGTCACGGGCTACCAAATTGCAAAACATCTAGAAAGTTGCTATTTACCCCTCTCCCCAATTACACAGTATGTTTCAGCAATTCACAATTTTCTCAGTCATCTTCCAAAATGTCAGACTTTGGCATCATTTGATTATGGAAATGCGTCTTAATTGCCAAGATATGTCAATTTGGCAGCTGACAAAAACTTCTGCTCATTCCACTCTGGTGAATTTCGGAGTAATTTAGCTGTAATCAGTTTTGGAAAATTGTCTGATTCTTCCAATACACACAATTGAGTATATTAGTTATTGGCCAGACAAATTGAATTCCCTGCCCTAACCTACTTCATACTACCATTGTTTCCTTTGGCAAGACACTTCACCCACCAACTTTTGTATCGATGTGTTGGGGTGCTTTGTGGTGTTTGAAAAGACAGTATGGCTGCCACATCTTTGTCAATCTGCCCCAGGGAAGTTGTGGCTACAGATCTATCTAACCACCAATATGTGACAATGTAGTGAATAATAATGGACTCATTTTTAATTTAGCGTTTAAAAGCTCCGGGATGGAGGTGAGTTACCTTTACAAAAAAGTTAGATTTCTGGTGAGGGATAGAATAATTCTGAGCATACAATAAAAATTTACTGTGAGGACTTAAAAACCTAAAAATCAGGAATTTTGCCTCCAGCCAAAAGTCTAACTGTTACTAATGTGTACATTAAATAAACATACAATGTGAGGTACATTCACTAATGATTCCTAACGAGGCTCTGACATCACCTACATGTGACAGAGTGGTTGGCATTTCTCATTCATTTCATTCATTTGTAATATTTTGTGGCTAATTCTACTTTTTCCATTGAAAATGTATTATGGCCTTTCCTCCGGTTGCTTCCATTCCAGAATTTAGAACTTTCTGTTTCCAAAGTTTGAAAGGGTCTATAGTGAGATAAATAATTAGGTTATTAAAGTATTTTCTCCTTAACTAGAATGACCTTGTGGAGAGTAGGTGTTACTTAGGTGTACTGAGGCCATGTCTCATTGAATGTTTCTCTCATTTCTTCATTAGCTCACTTTCTTTCCTCCACTCTCTCACAATTATCTTCAGTCCTTTCCTAGTCTGTCCCCTACTGCCTTTGAACCCTGTTAAAATGTCCTCCCACTGTGAAAAGCGAATCCATATTTATGTGTTCTAATTGCATCTGGTTGGCGCTGATAAATACAGCCACATAGCCATGCAGGGTAACTTATTTAATATGCTAATGACACAGCGGGGCATCTTCTACAGATTATCTGGGGCCATGGGTGGTGATGGGGGTTAAAGCATACGCCTCTGCCTTATCTGTCACTAATTGAGCGTTCATGACTAAGGACTGTTTCTAAGGATGGCGACATAAATGTAAACGATGTAGTTGACATCTTAGAGCAGAAAAGTTTGTTCTTCAAGTTAAGGGGACTGGAAGTTAATATCGTTAATAGTGGCTTCATTAAGTTATCGGTACTAAGAATGTGTTCAGTTTTCCAGTAAAGATGCACATGCATGTATATTTTCTATAGCATATGCTCGCTGGCATCTTTATTAGGTACAGTACTTGCTTATAGGCTCAAACAGCTAATCAGCCTGTCACATCACATTATACAAAAGGGTTTAGCCTTGCACATAAGTTGGAGACAAACCTCCTGAAACTGTGAACATGGTGTGGTTCTTAATGCCCGATGATCTGGGAATTTCACATATAACAATGTCCAGGGAGAATGATTTGAAAATATGCAATATATGTGGGCGACAGTGGTGCAGTGGGTAGGCACTCGCCCTTCAACCAGAGGGTTAGTGGTTCGAGTCCATGCACATGCTTTTGTTGTGTCCCTGGGCAAGACACTTAACCCACATTGCCTAGGAATGAATGTGGCTAGGCCGACATTGTAAATGAGAATTGGTTCTCAATTGGCTTACCTGGTTAAATAAAGAATAATAAAAAAAATCTCCAGTGAGTGGCAGTTCTTTGTGCAAATGTCTTTTTTTTATATCATACTTTATTGTGTCATACTTCATATATATTTGTCAAATACAAATTTTGTCACATACACTGACCCAATGTGTATAACAGAAAAAAATAAAAAACAAAAACATAATGTATACATGAATAACCATATTCACACATGCACCTATATTTAAATATACATATGTATACCCATGCCTGCCCGGTATATAGGGCACCAGCGCAGAGCCAGGACGCATCCCCCATCCTCTAAATGGTGAAGCGTGTCCGAACCACACACGCATACATCTACATACATATACCATACATGTTCTACTTTTCTTTTTTTACAGCGATTCATTACAAGGTCTGCCTAGTAAATTGGCCAGTGTGAAGTGTATTATTTCCTCATCTCCTATGTCTCAACCCAGTCTTTTTCTCACTAGTGTCATTGAGAAATATTAATACTTCCTACACAAGTTAATGTGAATCCTTTGGTATACACTCGCAATGACTGGAGCGCACTCAAATGGAAAATCAAGCCGTTGCAGTATTCCCTTAGAAATAAATGTGAATGAAGTTAATATTACAGAGAAGGTTTAATCAAGTTCATTGAAAGCATGAGACCGTTTAATTTAGATTTTATTTCAGCTAAACCTCCTTATTGCATTTCATATGGAGAGGTTTATCCAAAGCACAGAGCTAAGAGGGAGAGAATTTTTAGTTAAATTATTGGAATAGTCTCTTAGGTACTGTAGTCTCATTTAGTTCGGTGTGTTTATAATCAAATACATGCCAGTAAAGGTATTGAAGAAATGTTTTTACTCCAATCTTGACTGGCGTTTTAAAACTGTGTGTTAATATCACGTTTTGGGGTTCAGTAATATTCATTTATATTAGTTTATTTAATTTATTTTCATTTCAGGCTGTTGTTGCATGTTTCCAATTAAGGCTTTCAACATGAATACCAAAGCCAGATAGGGGTACACTGGAATACATGTAAACAATTGAGGCCAGTGGTGTTTAGTGGCTCCCAAATGGGGCGCCAAGATCCCAAAATTGGTTTAGTTGTAAATGGTAATGGTATGGTAGTTGTATTTTTCTCACTTTATCGTGTTAATGTCATCTTGGTATACAAAATGATTCTAATGATCCCGTTAGTGAGCTTAACTGACCCACAAGCATACTTTAACTAAGGTTTACAGGTAAACATAGCTGTGGAAACTGGGTTGAAGATGAATCATTTAATCTTCTTCTCATCCTTAGCGCCACGACGGCCAATGACGTTGTGGTGTCCATCTGCGTCATCTTCGCTATGTCCTTCATCCCCGCCAGCTTCGTCCTCTTCCTCATCCAGGAGCGGGTGTCTAAGGCCAAGCACCTGCAGTTTGTCAGCGGGGTCAACCCAGCTGTTTACTGGCTCGCCAACTTCGCCTGGGACATGGTAACTAAGCACGTGGAGGCAGAATTACCCTTGTTAGATCATTTATTTCTAAAGCATTGTTCACCGGAGGCTATCTATCAAAACACATGTAAATTCTTGTATTTTATAATGTAGCTTTGTAGAGAGGCATTTTTATTCAACCACATAATGTAAGTTGAATGAACTGAAATGACCCTAGAGTCACACGCTAGGGCTAAACAAGGACTAAATTCAGTGATCCACACATCATATCCAAGCCTCCTACTGGACAAGCAGTTCCGCATTTGAAAATTATCTAACCATTTTGAAAATAATTCAGTCAGATGACCTCATTTTACCCTTGTTTGATAATTTATCTCTACTGCTATTTTTCACCTGCAGCTATGGTTATAAAAAAGCCCACACATTTACAGTAATTGATCATGTAGCTTTGACACCACCTGTGCATGAGGAGCAGCTGTATTGGACGTGGCATAATAACGTCAGCCCCACTGGCTGTGCTCCGACAGGCTTAGCGGCCCTTCCCCTCAGGCCTAATGGAAGTTCAGCTACCGTTAGTCAAGAAGCTCTTCCCGGGGCACTCATCATTATAGTGGATAAAAACTCGTCTGTGTGAGCAAAACAAACACACCTCAGAAGAAAGTGTAATGATTTTAGCCTGCAGCTCATGGCATTAGTATGCAGCCTCTATCAACCATAAAGGTATTCCACAATTCACGTTGAAATTAATATTTTGATATTTTCCTTTGAACGGAATCAATTGGACTTTTCATATATAATCATGTCTAGGGTCTTACAGAGAATGACTTGAAAAAGTTACAATATCCAGTGAGTGGCAGTTCTGTGGGCAAAAATGCTTTGTTTATACCAGAGACTGGACACATCAGCTCAGGTAATCCACACTTTTACAAGGTCTGACAAAACATATGGCTGCATAAAGCAGCTGGGTAATAGCAATAGAAGCACCACTTACCAGTCAGTGTATTTTTCTCAACCTCACATGGATATATTGAATTCAAATTGAAAGCTCCTTTTTTATATTTTCCTTTGAAGGATATTGGAAATCAATAATTCAGTCTCTAGAGTACATTTTATTAGTAGATTCTTCTGTTTCTAACACAATCTTTTTTATTTTTCTTGACAGTGTAACTACATCGTCCCATGCTTCATTGTGATTGTAATCTTCCTCAGTTTCCAACAAAAGTCCTATGTCTCTCCACCAAATCTGCCAGCATTGATTCTGCTGCTCATTTTGTACGGGTAAGTCAACCATATTCTGTAATATTGACCTACATGAACCTACAGCAAGTACAGCCAAATTGATTCAACCAGCACAAAAATATTTGAATTTTGTGACCTTTTTTTCTCAGCAAAGGATTATGTGAATTCATATTTTGGAAAGCCGCTTCAAAATTAAGTGCAAAGTGTGGGTAGCTTTTTATTGTGTCCAGTGTGATCAGTGTGGGTCATTCCGAACATTGAATTAGTGAGTAAAAGCCATGAAAAGCCAAATTATGAAGAGCATTTTTGAACAACTGCATCAATTGTCAATGTGCCCTCGAACAAGGCACTTAACCCATATGTATGAATGTGGTTGTGTGAGTGGTGTTTGGTGGTGATCAGTGTCTAGCAAAAGCTGGAGAATGTAAAAGTTAATGTCGGTCAGGGTATGTCTCCAAGTCAGCCCAGGGGGGTATCCTCCAACCTAGGGCACATAGTTGCTGGAATAAACTCCTTACTTACCTACACTGTATTGAAAATTAGCTGACGTAATGAATTTGGGAAGATTAACATAAACGTATTCCGTTTTATATTCCTAGGTGGGCCATCACCCCCATGATGTACCCCGCCTCTTTCCTCTTCAGCGTCCCCAGTACGGCCTACGTGGTCCTGACCTGCATCAACCTCTTCATCGGCATCAACGGCAGCGTGGCTACTTTTGTCATGGAGCTTTTAGACGATCAAGTGAGTGACAGGCGCGGTTATTAAATAAGTTTGGCCCTATACACATATTTTTTCCCATAGGTGCTTTACGCAGCATTTGGAAGTTGCTATCACAGTAGTTGACGTGAATCACAGATAACCACCTCCATTCACATCAAGTGGGTGGATTATGTGCCCACCTAGTATAAGTCTTAATATATTGTCTTTATTCTCTCAAGGATTCTACAGAGGAGTTATTCTTCTCTTTAATGTTTAATCACTTTTTGGAGAATAGGGTCTGGGGAGAGAACTTTCCCTCATCCGTCTTTCAGCAAGTGTTCATTTTAAACTGCAAGCTACTGCGGGTCTCGCGGGAATCAAAAGACAAAGACGCCAAAAAAAGAAGCTAAATAAGAAATGGATAGAGCTTAGTGAGGAAAGGGGCTCACTGTCGCTCAATGGGCTTTTGATTAGAACTGAAATCACGTTATGTTTAAAAAATGTGGAAAATCAGCAGTAAAGATCGGTGACAGCCTTGAGCTCTTTAGGTGGGAACAATCCGAAAAATAGCACACATTTGTCTGTCTCTGCATTTCAATTGATTTGTTTGGAGGCTTCATTGTCCTTTCTATAATTAGCATACATCAGCAGTGTTCAGTCCTGCAGTAGTAATAGCAGTGCTGAAATTCAGTTACATTTAGTATTTTTACCTCAGACTTTGGGTAATATTTTTGTTGTCTTTTCTACATGTTAAAAAAATGACACGTTTACTTGAATTCAGATTTTTATATAGCGCGTTTGCCACAGAGGCAGACTGGTGGTGGTAGTAGCTTCCTCTATAGCCACAGTTGCCCTGAGGCACGTGGTAGCCATACCACCAAACACACTACTACACCTTCACACACCAGCTCTTCAAGTTAGTGGACAATGCTCTTAAAGCTGTAGCTGTAAGAGGTTTACTGAAATAATTGTTTAAACATTTCAGAAATAGCTTGACCAATAATAATCGAGTTTTACTTTAGTCTCTCCCCTGCCTCTATAGCAACATCAAATTAGAGAATCACCACTCAAAAACTCAACTACTATTGGTCAAAGTGCTCTTATTTGATGTTGCTGTATAGACCAGGAGACCGACTTAAATACAATTGGAATTATGACAGATTACCATCTTTACATTACATTCTTGACAGCTTTAAGGTGGAATTAAATTTGTTTTTCCGCCTTAACGCTGTTGTCTTTATCTTTTATTTAAGCTCTTGATTAGCATTAGATTTGCAGACGTCATTGTCCATTGTGTAATTAGCATGCATCCACAGTATTTAGTCATTTATGTGGTATCCTTAGCCCCGCACTGATCAGTGATTGCACTTGAGTGGGCTCGACAGCATGTCAGTCTCAAACAAGCTGCTTCTAACATCTGAAGTGCCATCACAGAGTGTCCCGGGTCTCTGATGTGACACTTCACTTCATGACTCAAAGACCGACTTTGCACAGGCTCCAGACACTCGCTGTTTCCTCTGGTGCCAAGAGGTGAGCATGCAACAAGACTGCTATTGCAACCGTGCAATTGGTCAGCACATAGAGTCATTATTTTACCTACGGTATATATGCGTAACTGTAGGCTAAACTATAGCTGAAAATGTTCATAATGTATAACAAGGTAAATCATATGTTTTATTCATTGCAAAATATATATTTTTGTATGGTGATCAAAAAGCATTATTAAAAAAGTGGTGAGTATGTTGACATGCCTATTCTCACACAACACATCTGGGCTTTGGACTGGCACAAAGGTTACTTCATGGCTGGAGTTATGTCCCCTGAAATTGAACCTGATATCAGGCATTGGAGCTATTGAACGAACCACTTTACCTACAAGTAGACTCGTCAGGAGGACATTAAAAGGGAACTAAATTTAATAATAGGTAGGTCTTCAAACCTGTAAGGCAACTGTAATTGTCTGACGCACTTTCGTCAGGGCCATGAGCCAGCTGCAGGGTCTTCAGCTGGGAGACGTCCTTCACTGAGGTTTCGCCCCTTTGATCACCAGAACATATCAGGATGGTGAAGCAGTGGACAGGGACGTCTCCCCGCTGATCCCTGCAGCTGGACTTTGCTCTAAGGTCATCCTAGTGGCTTCTTGGTCCCCCAGGCCTTGTCATTTCTTCACAACCAAAGCCATAAACTAGCCTTTTCTGCTTCTTGAGCCAGGTCGTTTTAAGGCCTTGCTTGGCTTTCCTGAGGTAAGCCCGATATCTCTCAGCTAGCACTTAGTTGTGTGGCTCACAAAACCCTGGCATCCAACCTCTACAGAATAGATGTACCCTTCCTGCATGGCGTCCTCCCATGTATGGACAGCTCAACAAGTAGAACTTGCTTGCTGCTGTCAGACAACAGGACATGTCCAGTCTTAGAGAAGTGGTGGTAATGGATAGGGGGAACTGAAGACGCCTTTCCAGGTCTGCTCTCGTTGACCGGGACTGGGAGTGACGACTACATGTGTTTTGGGTGTGACTTTTTTTACAGCTTGTACAAAATGGAGTTTTTGTTTTTTGGTTCAGGTTAGGTGTTTTTTTGTTTGTTTGTCAGGACTCTCATGGTTTCGTTAATCTCAGCACCTGGTCATGCTGCTATCTAAACCACCCTTTGAGACAAACCATTATGCAAATGAAAAAGACCCATTTAAACAAGAATAGTCAAAAAAAACACTAAAAAATAAAGACGAAATACCAATCCTACCAATACAGTATCCTCAGTCCCCTCGTGGGGCCTATTTTTGTATCCCACCCACTCATTGGGTAATCAAAAAGGGGGTAATAATCTCTAGCAAGGAAGCTGTTGTACCCAGGTTTATTTAGCCAAAAATCACAAATTATGACTGTATTTATATTGAAATTCTAATTCTGATGTCCCATTATTTTTTACATCTGCAGCTAAATGCCAGCTCAGCATACTGTATATCTTCCATACATTTATAGGTCCACATTGTCCAATCTGTCAGATATGTACAGTCCATATACCGCTGGCAGCAGAAGACCATCGAACCCACAGTTATTTTTGGCTTTTCTTGAGGAGCATATCAAGTTTTCATATTGTTGGAAAGGGCTGTGAAAATCCCCAAGATTTAGTATCTCGATGTAAATGTGTTTCATTGACTAACTTATTGCATATTGCTCTTGGCCAAAGCATTAGTGGGAGATATAGAGTTTATCTGAGGCTGCACAGTGACTCAACAGAAGTGGTCGACCAGGATAATTCCCTTAATCTGACTAGATCTCACCGCTGATATCAAACTCAGTGGGTCAGCATCAATCAGTGCCACTTGCCAAATGGTAAAACTCCCAAGATACTGCAAGGTATTGACGTACTTTTCCTGAAACTGTATGTCATGTAGATGTAGAAAACTAAATCCAACAATAGGTGACGCAAAGATTTTCCTTAGCATTTCTCAGAACCCTTAACATTATTTAATTTTATAACATTGAACCTTTATTTAATTGAACCTTTATTTAACCAGGTAAACCAATTGAGAACCAATTCTCATTTACAATGGCGACATGGCCACATTCATTCATAGGCAATGTGGGTTAAGTGTCTTGCCCAGGGACACAACGACAGCTTGGATGGGGACTCGAACCACCGACCCTATGGTTGAAGGGCGAGCGCCTACCCACTGCACCACTGCCCCCCATGAACATGAATAGCCGTCCATATACCAACTCATTTTCTCTAATAATGCCCATTCCAAGTTTGAAAAAAAAATTTCTATGGTTCTATCTTGCAATGCTAAAAAATAATGGATTGTGAATACTCATCTGTTATTTTGCCCATTACTGACTTTTCCTGAAAATTTCATAAAAATCCCACTATAATTTTCTACTTTTCTGCAGTAACCTATCCAACACAAAAGAAAAAAAAACTACAATATATTTTTCAGAGCAATACATTGTGTAGACTTTTTGGCAGACTACATTGTTTCAGGAAGAGAAAAGTGGTGCGGAGCAGACTTTGCCCCAGTTTTGTGTTGAATCCAAACGGGAGAGTGTGTTCCCCTCAGGACGGCCCCCCTCCCCACAGACTACATCAATCCTGGGCCTGCCTCTCAGCTCTGTCTGGGTCAATACCACCACCACGTGCCACTCACTGATAACCACTGGCTCTGTAGACGACTGAGACAGATACTGTTATCCAAGTATTGTACAAAAGGATACTATTGCCCAAGCCATGTTTTGTGGATAAAGTCTTATTTTATTTTTCTAAAATAAAAATGGTACAAAAAATGCTTTATCTGACCCTATTCTATGATGTCATAATTATAATTTTACTTTAGTCCCTCCTCTCCCCTGGCTCCTCCTCTTCAGCAACATCAGATCAGACTTTGTGAGTTACCACTTTGACCAATAGTAGTCGATCTTTACTTTTAGTCCCTCCTCTCCCCTGACCTCTTCAGCAACATCAGATCAGACTTTGTGAGTTACCACTTTGACCAATAGTAGTTGATCTTTACTTTACTCCATCCCCTGGCCTCTACAGACTACAGACAACTCTCTTTGCCATAGAACAGGGTCAGGTAGTCCATTTGATATTTTTACTTGAATACTTTTTCTGTCACACAAAGGTGGTAGCTTTCTTTGTAGCCACTGTTGCCCCGAGGCCAACTAAAGGGGATGTGACAACCATATACCACAATAACCACACTAAAAGATCCATATGGGCCAAGGACACTATGGCAGTATGAACAGGCTGGTGCAGAGAATACTTCACCCAGCCACTGTCTTAAAGAAACATCTTTTACTGTGTCTTCACTTCACTGTCCTCTTTCATCTCGTATTTGTAAAGCAAATGAGTTTCACCATGAAATAATATCCAGCACTGTGCTTGGACAATAGTGCGCTGGGTCTGTCCGCTCTCATTGTGATTCCAGGCATTATGAATGAAGGCCCGCAGTGGGAATAGGCGCCACTAGTGATATGGGTCAGATAAGCGGCACGCATATAGCCTACCACCTTCCGAAGCATTTGAAAATGATTTATAGCCACGTAGCACAAACATAAGGGGGGGAATTGTCCAGCTTTTCATCATGGCCCAAGAGCTTCTCAGATCTCCTCGATCAACACCCACTCAAGGGAAACGCCTATGTTCATGTATTGATCGCAATTTAGGTCTGATCTGCTAAAGACAATGGCCACATGAATCCAAGGTCACTGAATTTAAAGCCCAGGCCTAATAACACACTAATCCAGCCACTGGGATTACAAGCCATTGTGCTTTTTGTTCCAGTCCCAAGTCTCAATAAATTCAGTGGGAAGCATCCAGAAAATATATCTAAAAGAGTAGTGTACAGACAGGGAATTTAGTGGTAAATGTTGACACAATTTAGAATAATCTATGGGTAATTACTATATTATTCTCTATTTAATACCAGTTTGTTATCATACTATTACCATATTATTACCACGCTCTAAGTAAAGTGTCACCAGTACTCCACTTGTTGTCATTAATGTTTAATTAGATAATAGACTGATAATACATCACAAACGTACATAAAAGAGCAGAATCATGTCTTTATGTTTTACTTTGAGAAATCACCCTGTCCACATCACCACCATCCTAAGTTTGTAATGTATTCTGAGCTATTTAATGTAGTCATTGCAGCCTTTGGTCTGTGAGAAAATGTGTAAACGCAGATAAAAGCAGTGATGAATTATTGTCGAACACATTTGCGGACATCTGAAGGTTCCCTCTGACATCTTGATCAATGAAGCCTTTTCATCATATCTTTTGCCTGAGCGAACACAAAGCCAGTGACCACCAACACCTACTCAAGCACAAAATCATCTGCCGTATGCAAGATGTGCTTAGAGCTCGTTCAATGGCTTCTCCACCACCTGCTATTGCCAATTTTACACTAGCAATTGTTATTTACCAACAGCATCTGATGCCAAAAAGTAAAACTCAAAGATCCAGAATGAATATGTCAATGCATTTCCACCAAAATGTCATTACCTCATTACCTTATTACCAAAACCTAATCACGCCATATCCACACACACTCCATATCCACACACACTCCATATCCACACACACTCCATATCCACACACACTCCATATCCACACACACTCCATATCCA